>CAAKHG010006216.1:1879-28749 GCA_901007715.1 Dactylopterus volitans
AGGGACTGATAGGGAAGTTATCTGGAAATGTAATTATCGGTCACAAAGCTGCCTAGTGAATAGAAATTTGAAAACGCCACTAACAGACCTTTCAGATTTCTTCTCAGATTTCATGAACACCGCCAGCATATAAATTCCCTTGAATCTCTTTCTCCAGATAACTTCCCTATCAGTCCCTGTATCTCATCTTCACCACAGTCCAGAGGGGAGTAGGAGAGCACAAATCCACTGCTGCATGTTAAATAATGAGACAAGATGACAACCTTTTCTCTCGCAGTTCATCATTTGACTTCTCCTGTTAACCTTTCTTATCTGTACACATTCGACTCTCATCTCGCTGTTCACCTTTTCTGTTTCACCCTCCTGAGTTATTGTTCTCCACTTCTCTCATTACCTCTAATATTCTTGCTCCCTTTTCTCCATCTCTGTCCTCCTTTTTGCCCTCAGAGTCAACAAATATGCAGTGGCGAGTGGGTTCAAAGTGGCTGGCGCGGTGAATACCTGCATACTAAATGAACACAACCAGATTTTAATGAGGCGGCAGCACTTCCACTGGAGCTTCTCTTCATTAAGTTGATGCCGAATCACCGAAGGGGCTCTTCAGCGGGTCTGTGCTCACTGCCCTGATGCAGATGCAAAAGGACCATATTGCCATGTCCTAGTTTCAATATATAAATGGGCTTATAAGAAGGTTGGGCGGGTGTTGACCAAAACCAAGCTTTCCATGTCCTGTCCATTAAGAGGAGAGCCACTTTAACAATTTCGGGGGCTGTGAGGGGGAATAGAGTGAGTGTGAAAGTTGTCTGGCAACACTAGTTCTCTTATACTTTTGCTTAATGTGACCACTGTAAGGGCTGTACGATGGGTGGATCACCAAAGTGAAACCAGGCACTTTGTGGGTGAAGAATACAAGTTTCTGTGTTAAAATAAACAGCAGCATGGACTAAAAGAACACGTTAAGTTGGAGCATAAAAGCACATTTGTTTTTGTTTTGTTGGGTGTTTTTTTGTCCAAAACTGTTTAAAACTAAATAGAACTTCACACATGCACCAACATTTGTCAGTCAATAAAGTTGTCGCAGCATGTTCAATTCTCCACAATTACACAACCGACCACTCAGAGAGGCCCTGTATGCAAATGTCATCATCCAAAATGACGTCTGATAAAGTGATTTGCTTTGTCTCCCAGCTTAAACACTTTATAAAACAGTGAGGAACAAACAAAATCCGGAATTTATAGAGATTGTGGCAGATGACTGCACAGCAGCTTGGAATAGAGGATTGTGAGGTGAGGAGCTGCAGGCATACAAAGTAAGCAAAATCAAAGAAACCACACAAAAACATGCTCACTCACTGCTCCTGGCTTACTGGAATACTTGGAACAGAGCCATTTTTTCGATTAATAGTTGCATTTGCATTTTTCTTTCTGCGAAAAGCAAAAATATCTACTGTGGAAAGGGCTTTTTAGAGGACATTATGCACAAAGAGCCACATGCAATTTAGAAATAGGGTCATTATAAGGTTGAGGCAGATCATTTCATTATTACAAATTATCAATATGCTGTTCATACTGCAGTTGAAATAGTCTTTCCGATCTCCAAAACAGTGGAGGACACAATTTCAGCGTGTGTTCCTGCAGGGACAAGACGCCGTAGCGCAGTACAATTCCTAACCGGGTCTGTGAGGTTCTTGTGTTCTGTCAGTCTCACCAGCACTGAGGAGGACTTCTGGAAGCGGTGCAGCAGAGTTTTCTGAGCCAGGCTGAGTCGTTTGCCCCTGGCTTTCCGGCGCAGCACGCTCTGCACCCGTACCGATGGACGCTGCTTGGGCTTCAGCCGCACCCGGTGATTGTCAGGCTGCAGCCACTGATTGCAGTACTCGCACACCAAGGTGTTGTGTGACAGACTGAAGGATTTCTGACTCCATGTTGCTGAGAAGAGGAGAGAGACGGATTATATATACAAAAACAAGTCAGCAGAGTGGATTTCTGTTCCTTTACACCAGCATTCAACAGTCACTAAACCATCCTTAGAATTTAATTTCAAGTGTTTCGTAGTGATACTGTATATTCAACGTCATCTTTCTGTATTAATTGAAAAACGAGCCTCCATTATGTTTGTCATTCCAAAATAACTACTTGTACCCTTCTGTTTAATATCTGCATTGCTGAAGCTAGACATCATGTCCAGCCATCAGCTTTAGGGAGAAATATTAACCCCATGCTATTCTCTTAGGGACACAGTCCTTGTGTTATGTGGATGAGAGAATCCTGAACGACATCATCGCATGGCACTGGAGAAGCTGGGGATGAGGACCTACTTACTAGCGCATTCTGTCCTTTAAGGTTATTACTCTCAAGTGCATCGCTGAATAAAACACACATGAAAATATGACAGAAAGTTATAAATGGGATATGAGATCTCTTAACTTACCAGCTGCTCTCAGTGGCTGCTGACTGGGGAAGAAAAAGAGGAGACAGGATAAGTCCTTTTGACAAGAACTGATTGAAGATTTTAAACACTTTCTTACTTTAATAATGATTTTTTTTTTATATAGATTAGGCTTTTTGTTATCTGAAATACTTGAGACAAGCATTCTGCATGCACCTATGTATTTCAGAAGACAACATTTGCATTAGAAAAATTGGTACAAAACCAATTATTTAAAATACTGAGCTTTAATTAGATCATCTATTAAAGCAAAAATCTGGCAGCTAATGCTGATTTTAACGCACATAAATGTGCATAAACCTACTACAGGATGGAAACACCATGTTGGGAAAAGACACAGTGAGAAAGCCTTTCCCGTTAGGTTACGTGGAGAGCTTGCAACCGGAAAAGCATTGCCCAAACAGTACGGGGCCTACTCACTCACTCGCTCGCTCACCCACACGCACACACACACACACACACACACACACACACGCACAGACACCACTACTTACAAACTATGCAGCCTCCACTTTCGGAACGCCAGCACTGAGATATTTGTGTACACACTATAGCTAAGCCTCCGCTAAGTCCCACTAAAATTAGCTCTAGGCTTAAATCAATGGGAGGGAAATTTGCTGTCCGGCAGCACGTGTGGCAGTGACAGACAGGCAGACACAGGGTTGACTGGAGGGCGGTTGGGGTCAGCTTTAATCTGGGGCTGACCCGCTGGCTGTTGCTGTGGCGTCTGGCAGCAGCCATTTGTTGATGGTCCCCAATTGCATTATCAACCATCCCATATGTGAGATATAATATTGCTTGATGTAGTTGGAAGCAGCTGACACATGTCAAGGCAGACAAAGATTTGCAGCATATCTCACATCACTCATCCTCAAATCTGAGTCACTATCCCTTAAGCCCTCCCCTGGGCCTTCATCTGACCACCCTTCCCAATTTAATAATTGTTGATAGGATTAAACTTTTAGTAGGGGCTCTATCAGAAAATACTGCAAATGAAAAGTAGCCATATGTCACCAGCATGATGGATTTTGACTAATAATAGACTCTGAACAATTCCCCAAAGCTTTTGTTAAGAAAGCCATTCTCATAATTCCTTGCTGACATATTAGTCCTCTTTGGGGAGTTGGCTAGCTCTCAATACATTTGATTAAGTGATTCATTTACTGTTCATAATCAATGGTTATTAGGCGCATTTGATACCACTGACAAATCTTGACAAATTAAAACCAGACATTTTATGTCTTTGCACTACTAAAAGGCAATTTTCAAGAACTATGAAAAGAACTATCACCAGACCACTGATAACTCAATTGTAGAAAACCTGCATTCTTGAGGAGTTTTGTTTCCCTACAATTTTGCTTCCCACTG
Source organism: Dactylopterus volitans (assembly GCA_901007715.1). NCBI lineage: Eukaryota > Metazoa > Chordata > Actinopteri > Syngnathiformes > Dactylopteridae > Dactylopterus > Dactylopterus volitans. The sequence continues at coordinate 5,697 of CAAKHG010006216.1, forward strand.
CTCCCTTGATGAGACTGGAAACCGCACGGACCTCATCCACTGCACTAATCATATTAACATACTTGTAATGCATTTCCTTTTAAGTGCACACTTAGTTGTGGTGATGAACACTGAAGATATGTGCTCTACACATGGACTGCTGATGACAGAAAGATACCATCAACACGGCACTGGAAGATGCAAGGGGGGAGGGTGGGGGTTGGCTGCACTGAATTTATATAATAGCAGACAGAAATGTTGGCTAAGGCGAAGTACTACTACTTTTTACCACAAGAAAGACACTTCATTGATGTCAGGAGCAGATATTTAGACACAGTGACCTAGGTCAAGAAATGTGCTATTTTCTAACTTTCTATAACACAGTGACCCTACCATCAGCTGAACATGACAGAAAAGGCTTAAGGGTGCCTGCCTGTCTGGTACAAAGTTGCATGGGTGAAGACATTTGCTGGCTCCCGCTGTGTGAAACCAGAGAAACACAGCTACGACCGGAGATGAGGGCCAATGGTGGATAACAGGCTGAGGAAAAAGGCGTCTTCAGAAGATGTTGGCAGTTGAAAGTGAGCAACTTAGTGAGCCATTCTGCCAAAATGAAAGCGACTAACTATCAGGTCCTATGAGATATCCTCACCAAGAACTAATATAACAGTAACTATATGGATAAGGATGGGAGCAACCACTCTGAAGATAGCATTCTGTAAAGAGTTGCAGCAAGCAATCACTGCATGCTCTCACTGTGCTGGAGCCCAAAATGCATAGAAACAATCAGAATGAAGACGCGTATGAGTTCACCAAGTTCCTCCAAAAATCAAGCACTAAATAATTAAAAATATAATGTTTTAAAGAAAAATTACAAGGTGACAAGGTGTACATAATAAAAGGTCTGCTGCTGCTGTAGCACATCTGCTTCAAGGTTTGACGTCTTGTGCATTCAAAGACGCTCTTCTGCATACCTCGGCTTTACCAAGTGGTTATCTGGGTAACTGTTGCTTTACTATCAGCTCGAACCAGTCTGGCCATTCTTCTCTGACCTCTGACATCAACAAAGCATTTTTGCTCATAGAACTGCTGCTCACTGGATATCCTCTCGTTTTTCAGACCATCCCGTGTGAACCCTGGAGATGGTTATGCATGAAAATCCCAGTAGATCAGCAGTTGCTAAAATACTGAGACCAGCCCGTCTGGCACCAACAACCACATTGTGTTCAAAGTCACCTAAATCACCTTTCTTCCCCCTTCTGATGTTCAGTTTGAACTTTGGCAGATCGTCTTGACCATGTGCACATGTCTAAATGCCTTGAGTTGCCGCTGTGTGTTTGGTGGATTAAATATTTCCGTGAACGGGCTGTTGAACTGTCATCAGGTGGCCGGATCCACCGCCCAGCAGACGCGGAGCCGAAGGTCCCTCACACCTACAGTCTGCGCTGACTCATGGCAGTGGGCCAACCAAACACTGGAGAGGCCAGAATCTGATTTTTAAAATGAGATATTTACAGGTATACCTCTTTGTGTGAATGGCGCTGTCGGCATGAAATAGAAAAAATAGCTGGTTGACACGGCTGAGCTGCACCCCTGGGCCCTGCAGTCAAGCTGAAATGATTATTTGCTGAAAGGATTTGCTGATCAATTTATTAGCCATTTAATAGTTTTCCAACTTCATGCATTCTATTTTTAATTTCTCAAATGTCGAGTTGATGTTCTACCATGGCAAACTAAATATGTTTGGGTTTAAAATGAGTAATCTGAAAACCATTCGAGAACATGTTAAATCGATTTTCTCACATTTCATAGATGATTCAATTCATCTAGAAAGTAATTAGTAGAATAAAACAACAATAAACGTTTGTTGCAGTCATACTGTGGTGCAATACCACCAATACCAGCCATACTGTATGAACCACACAATGCCCTGCCTTTTATGAAGAAAAAAAAAGGACATAATGCAGAATTAAAGCACTTGAGGCTGTTTAAAAGCAGAGTCAATATTACTTTGTTTGTCCAGCAGACATCCTGCATATTTTAGTTATCAGAACTATCAGTCAGGCTCAGATTATGACCTTACTGGAACACAGTCCCGCTGGTCTGTCAACATGAGACATTATAAGTCATATGTATAGACAAAAAAACACACATGAAAAAAAAACCTGTATACCATAAAAACCGCACTGCACACACAAACAAAAGTTATTGATCTTTTTTAACGGACACACAAAAAAAAAAGCAGCAGTAAGAAGTACACTAAAGCCAACCGTTACCCCAACACAGACACTCTCAGTCATCATCAGCCTAACAGACGGCATAAAAGCGACCTCTGACAAATATGAAGACGAGAAGACATGCACCCACAGAAAAAAACACACCAGTGATGCATAGTCACACCTATAACTGGAGTAAGCACAGACTCCGTCAACCCTCAGAGAGACAGTTCTGGTTCATTGGCACTAAAAACACCATAAAAAAAAAACACATTCACCACGTACGTGCACGCGCTGGTCACTTTATTATTAGGTACACTCGTTCAACTGCTCGTTCACGTAAATATCTCATCAGCCAATCACATTGCAGCAACCCAATGCATCTAGGCATGTAGACATGGTCAAGAGGATCTGCTGAAGTTCCAAACCGAGCATCGGAATGGGGAAGAAAGGTTGTTTGCGTGACTTTGAATGTGGCATGGCTACTGGTGCCAGAGGGGCTAATCTACTGGGGGTTCTCACACACAACCATCTCTGGGGTTTACAGAGAATGGCCCAAACAAGAGAACATATCACGTGAGCAGCAGTTCTCTGGGAGAAAATGCCTTGTTGATGCCCGAGGTCAGAGAGTGGCCAGACTGGTTCCAGCTGATAGAAAGAAAACAGTTGCTCAACTAACCAATCAGGCTAACCGACATATGCAGAAGAATATCTCTGAACACACAAGATGTCTAACATTGGAGCAGCTACAGCAGTAGAAGAGCTTTTATTAGGTGTACCTTATAAAGTGGCCGGTGAGTGTATGTGAGCAGAAGCTGACAAGAAACATTTTCATTTCCCCTCAGCTGACTGACCTGCTGTGTTTCCAAGACACCAGTAATTTCCTTTTAAGACACATTATTAATCTGGCTGCAGTTCAGACTCAGTGATCAATTAGCAAATCACATTTAAATGTTGGCCGTGCCATCTTGCCTTTGCCTGCCAGAACCTTTGGCATTAAACCCAACTTGTAGCTGCTGATCCAAACATTCAGAATCCACATTAAACTATGAAAGCTGATCATAGTCTAATATGGTTATGTGCTTCTCTATGACCACCGTTTATCAGAGAATCCGGGGTATTAAAAGTGGCAGCAGACTCAAAAACATCCATAAAATGACGATGAGTGAGGCTTTGCTACCAAACCCACAGTTTATTTCCATTCATGCTTCTGCCCACAGCTTTCCTGGCTCAGGTAAAAGTGAAAACAAGACGGAGGATGTAGGGACATGGCTGGAGCCCAACTCAAATACAAGCCACAGGCGTCCACACGCAGTACACTGTTACACATTACACACTTAACATATCCATAAAAACCATACTAAAAATGTTTTTATTGCACAGACACACACACAAAGGCTTAGGATGATTTGTTGAAAAAAAAAAAAACCACTTCTTTTGGCTTTCCACACAATGTCGTCAGACAGAAATGGAATAAACTCCTGCAGCATTTTGGCACAAGAACCAAAACTGAAGCACTGAACTGTAAATAATTAGAGGCTGCATTAATTACCACTGTGTTTTATCCTAATAGGAAAAGGAAAGACTTGACTACAGGAGGCTAATTAGATGAAGACAGTTGGTGCCTTGGGATAGGCTTGGTACACTGTATGGGTCTCTTTAACAACCGAGGCTCTCCAAGCTGGTGATTAGAGGGATTGTATGTGCACCATTTACTTTTCATCATGTTGCTTCCATTTTAATGACTGGCAGGAGCGTGCTGTGACCTCACAATCTGCTTTGCAGTGCAGCTGGATAAACTTCAGTAACAATAGATTCAAACATGCGCCAACATTTTTTTTTGTGCCGCCCCAAACAATTTGTTTTTAGTTCACATGGCGAAATTGCTCACAATTTTTTTTTTTGCTTAATTACACATACGCCAATCATCCATGACATTAAAACCACCGCATGTTTACCATATTTTGGCCATCCCACACGCATCGTGAGTGACAAAATGTTAGGGACAACGCTCAGTAAAGTTCAACAGCAAAACTGTTAAAATACATCAACACCTCTCCCAAACGGATTCGAGAAAAATTCAACATAAAACTCTCCTGAAGGGTTCATATATTGCGGGGCTGTTGCATTATATTCTATGGTAAATATCCAATGGTTTTAATGTAATGGCTGGTTAATGTTAGTATAGCTATTACAGTACAACCTTGTCACTCCTAAGGAGTTGTGTTTCAATCAAACTGGTGAATGTACATCCATCTTTTACTAGTACAAGTTTAGTCATCAGGATAAACCCCTTGAGATGAATCATCTCGTTTTTCGAGGGGGTCTCCAAAATACAAACAAAGACCAAAACAGAACAATCAACAGTCCTACAGACACACTACAACTAAGACAACACACATGAACACACGAACATCAGACAGATGAGTACATGAATAAACAACCAACAGGTGGCCACAAATTAGCCATGAACAAACAAACACATGCTGTGATATGCTATGTGATATGAGAAGCTGTGATGAAATAAATAATACGGTAAAGAATAAAGTGCAATAGGCATGATACTGAGGCGTGGCATCGTGTGAAACACGTGTACTTTAACTAAAAACAAGAAGCATTTTAGCTCTGTTGTTGGACTCCACCAACTCCTGAGGGAAAACACCTGGCCCTTCAACTGCTAGAACCTTCGTCGTGTCCTCCAGCTACTCACAAACTTTTAGTTTAGCAGTTCAGCGTTAGGGTGAAAACAACGGCAGGCACCTCTGGATAACATGACACCACCACCACCACTAGCTTCCCGCTAACACTCAGCGCACATGTCAACTGGTGTGTGTGTGTGTGTGTGTGTGTGTGTGTGTGTGTGTGTGTATAAGGGCGCATTTGCATTCGGCCGCGCGTGTTTACATCCGCATGGCTGAGAGGCAACACGAGAGCGGCCATTAAATCCGCGACCGAGGCGGCCGCTGCGCGCCGGTGCCTCGCTGGGGCAGTTCACTCTCGCACCGGCTTGGCGTCATATCCCGGTAAACTCTGGTCGAGCTCTTCCACCTAGCGTCTATGAGCCGCCATCACCACGACGCAGAGCAGACGGGCAGAGCCTCGGCCACCACTGCGAAACTTGTGTAGCGATTTCGAGGAGAGGTTCTTACAGGAGGAAGCGTGACAGCTCCGGACATCTTTCTTGAAAAAGCAGAGACGCGTCCAACAGAAACTTAGCTGCTCTGTCGTCTGGAGGCGTCTTCATTTTTTCCCCCCCACAAGTGCAGAGCGACCCCGAACACACTGACGAGATTCCGCAAGAGTCCTCCCAAAAAAAATAAATAAAACGGGACCAGAGCGGTGAGGAAAAGTGTTATAAAAGACTCTACACACACGCTGCGGCGGTCTAAAAGTTGGGGAGAGCCGTTAAATTGTCGGTGGACCGTGAGCGACAGGAATCCACGCTGGGGTCGCGAGAGAGTGACGATTGCGCGCGGTGCATTGTGGGAGACTGAGTTCGTCAGCGGCACACTGCGGCGCATCGGTCGTACCCCGCTCTCTAGTCGGTTGTAGCCTGTCCTGAAAATGTATAACAAAATAGACTAGATGCAACGGAATGATAATATATATATATATATATATATATATATATATATATATATATATATATATATATATATATATATATATATATATATATATATATATATATATATATATATATATGGCTGAAATAAATCTAAATAAAAATTAACTTGTTTCGGGTCACGGTGTAAACAAATCGCCCGAGGTGTTTGGTCATTGATCAGTAGTTGAAATAGAGGTTAGATAATGACAAATATGCTGGTAACTCATAACTGTACTGCATTTACATCCACAAATGATGAGTTATTAATACAGCGCAAGTGCAGACAATCCATTTCAATTGAATAAATGGGCTACCATTTGATGTCATCCTTCCTTAGACCTTATTGGACAGCAGAATTACCCATGTTAGACGGCTGTGGTATATAAAGACATCAGCCTTACCTTGACTTCCACAAACCGGTTTTGTACCACATAACTACCAAACAAATACATGTATTCTATCTGACAAGGACTCGGGGTCAATAAAACTCTTGAAGGAGCCGGTGACATAATTGCATCGGGTCTGGCAATGAATTCATCTGGGCTCTACAGTGAGAAATTGTCTATTTTGAAGCCACGGCAGCATCCAGGAGGAGGAACCTATTGAGAGCGTATATACCGGCACCTCCGGAGGGGGTTTAAGACGCAGCAGACACACGCTGTCTGGATCAGAGACGCAAGACGACAGTCCATAAGTTACAAAGAGGTTTTGTTCGACTCAAGATGGAATTTCATTCAGCGGCAGCAGCAGCAGGAGGAGCAGCAGCAGCAGCAGGAGCAGCAGCAGGAGCACACAACAGCCCCCCTGCCCTGCAAATTGGGACTAAGGATTTGCCGTCGGACCGGTGCCGTTTACGCGCATCCGTCCTCAGAATATCTCCCCGTTCGTGGGTAGGTTCCTCACTCACGACAATTGCTGCAAATTTAACACACACTTATAGGACAGTTGTGAATGCCATCCTCATTTTCATAGCCGTCGCACGTTTTGTCCCGCGCACTCAGAGTCTACACGTGATTCATGATTTTACGCTCATTATTAAAATTTGACCTATTAAGATTTTTTTCATGGAAATGGGTAAAATGTGACACACTATTAATCAGTACTTGTTCCCCCTGTAATGCGTGCGCGCTTGCGCTTGTGTTTGTGTGTGATTTTTACAGCTTGGAGGAGGTGGGAGGGCTCACGGGAGAGATATTAAATCAGCTGGCCAGCACAGACCGTGCACAGAAACTGATGGAGTAAGCTGAAGTGTGAGGGATTGCGCCTCACTTTGTGCGCGACTAAATCTTCACTTTATCAGGCGCTGACAGGCGAGCGCCTCCACACGAGATTGGAACGGCCGGGCAGCGCTGCTCCGAAGTGTAGTCCGCGGATAAACGGATTTTCCCTCTGTACCGGGGCTAAATTGACTTGCGATTCCAAGCGAGGGCGAGTGGACAGACACAGACAGACAGACAGACAGACAGACAGACAGGCAGGCAGGCAGACAGGCAGACAGACAGACAAGCTTAGGGGTTGTTATGGTGCCTAAAGTGCGATCATAACCCAATCCCATCTCTGCTGCCGCGCTGCTGGGATGGAAAAACCACTTGGATAGAGAGGTAACGCTTTTCTTTTTTACTGATTCCGACATCTCACAGTGCAAAAAAAAAAAAAGAAAGAAAGAAAAAGAAAAAAAAAGAAAAAGACCGATACTGTTGAAATGAGCCATAAATACAGCACGGACGATAAACGCTTGTATAATACACCATCTGACCTGCATTGTTATAAATGAACCCAATTTTCTTGCAGGGCACTGGAAACCATCACTATCAGGCAGTGTTGCAGTGCCAGAAAGTCTTCAAAGGATACCTGGGAATTTGAAGAAATAAGTCAGTGGAGGCTTTTGTGAGTCAGTGCAATTTGTGTAGAATCCACCAAAGAAAATGTAAAGCTTCAGTGTCTGATTATTACCCCCTCGGTCTCTGTGAGGGTGGAACCTGCCGCCCCTGACAGCATTAATGTACAATTCATTAGGACCACACCTGTCTGCATTGTGCTGCAGAAAGACGGGTCTGGTGCCAGCAAGGCTCTTCTTTCACCTATGGACAAGCTCACAGGGGAGCAGACATATCCCATAGTGTTCTGTCAGCATCTGCAGGGGAAAAGCTAATCCAGGCGGCAGCGACTGAGCCAGCTATCACTTCTGAAACGCAACACCAACTCCAATAGTGCTGAGAAAGCTCAGGAGAGAGGCTGCGCTGCCGTGTGCATGCTCAACCGCGTGTGCGTGCGTGTGACTCCAGTCAGTCGTGTGTGTTGTACATGTTTGTGATGACGTCCTCCAGCTGGTGCAGCAATAACAACTCAAGGGTCCACTTCAATCAGCCTCAAATTCCTGCGCGATCTCGACGTATCTGTGCGGCTGTTGCCTGAGATTATTCCCCTGCGGCACACGCTCTATCTGGAAAATCGTTATACGGTTTAACAGTCTGTACTTTTTAATGAGTCTAATTATCCACTTTAATTGATAATTGACAGCAATCAGGTCACTGTGTGAGTCAGTTTTAATGCTGTGTCCTGATACCTGGCTGCATTTGTGGGTTTATTATCCGCAAACGTGTTTATTTTGCTCTTCAGGTGCTATGTGCTTTGGGCTTTCGGTCAGCCTGTGAATGCATGTTTCTGTACAGTAAAGTATGTTTGCATGAACATTTGATTGTAAGGCTATGTTTTCTGGACCATGGCTTCTTAGTTATTAAAGCACTTAGCTGTTTTAATGCATCATTCAGTGTTGCAGCACTCCAAGATGCATTCATCACAGTCACCCTCCGATTCACAGCGTAGATGAATAGTCTGAGGCATGGAGAAAGGAGTCAAGGAAGACCAAGGTCACAGCGTCACTTACTGAAAAGTTTTCTTTTTCTGTGCACAGGATGGAATCTGTCTTTACGTTGGTTCTCGAGGAGTAACCATTCATACATCATGTCAAGGACAACAGCTCTCAAATCCCGCTGCACGCAAAATTAGTAGTCTGATGGCATTGGTAAGCGCCGTCACAAATCTGTGAGATAAATATACTCAGCATCTGTAGTTTGAAGTGATTACAGCCCCCTGTGGAGATCATCTGTGAATTGGGATGGGTGAATTTAAGATGCACATGGCTGAGATATTTGATAGTGCTTCTTCACCCTACCCAACCAAAACTTCAGAGACCTACTTCTTGATGGAAGACTGAAAAACCCCAAAAGAAGTGATCGGCTTATTTGACCTTGTTACTTATTCTTCCCTTGATGCTTTTTTAAACCAGTGCCTTGGAGCACATTTCTTTAAAAACCTCTCTATCAATGTCCATCTAAGGCAATGAGTGTGTTTTTGTGCCACTGAACAAGACGGTGTGTGCATGTGCGTGCATGCGTGTGTGCGTGCGTGCGTGCGTGTGTGTGTGTGTGTGTGTGTGTGTGTGTGTGTGTGTGTGCACGCATGTGACTGCTCCTATGTGGTCTGAAGTATTTTCACTGGCTGCTGTGTGTGCTTGGGAAGCTGAGCTGCTGGTACAGGCTACTTTGCTACACCATGCATAATCAGGTTGATGAGAACAAAGATGTTAGTTCTACAAACAGGGTTTGTTTGGATCAGGATGATCACAGCATCCAGAACCCAAGAGAACAGTGGCCCATTCACACGGCACCAAAGGAAGGGACGCAGCAGAGAGACCAGCTAAGGTCTCAGAAAAAGGTTGTGTATCCACAGAGAATAACAAGGAAAGGAATAGCAGGGAATAGTGAAGCCTTCATCCAATATGTGCTTCTCAGAATAAAATCATGGAGGGTTGATTTTCAGCGACATGTCCTTAAGAGCACTGAAAGACTTTACACAAGTATACAACTTTCACAGCAAAGTGACTGCTGGTCTATTGAAAGTAACCACCACACACAGACACACACAGTGGGCAAAGAAACAAATGTAACCTGTGCTAGAGAGTACAAAATCTTAAAAGATATAAGAGAACATGAATAATATAAAAAGGGCACTCAGAGCACACAGACCTCCGCCAAAGTTTATCTAATATCTCCTGAGAAATGAGTCAAAATGTCCAGATAAGGGTTCTTTTTTGTCCCAAAATCCACCAAGAGTCATGAAATAGGCCTGATAGTGTTTTTGTGTAATTCTAATGGACAGACAGTTTGTAACCAAAGCCTAGCCTCTTTGTGACAGACGTGGCAACGTACTGACAGAAATGACTGTAGCAACCACACTGTTGTGATGAATGAAGGCATGCGGAACCAAATGCAGGTTGGCAGGATCTCGAAAGAGTGAATTTTTATTTTAACTCACCAAAAAATGCAAAAGTAGAACTCAGGAACCAATACAAAAATGAAGCATCATTGGTAAACTAAGACTAGACAAGTCAGACTAACTAAACACAACAATGAGCGGGCAACATTCACAGAGGACCCAACTAAGACAAAAGTAACCCCAAGGAACTAAAATACAACAGATCACACAACAAGAGGCAGGCGGCGGAACCGGATGGCAGGAGGGGAGCTCATCGGCTTAGGAAATAAAGGGCGGGGTTAATGAAGAGAGATAAATTAATGAGACACAGGTGGAGCCAGTAATGAGCAGGACGTAACAGAAGACGCAATAAAGGTGCTCAGTGTGGAGAGTGGAGTTAGCCGTCTTAGTTGTTCTCCCGTATAAAATGTAACAGCTTAATAGCTTAGCTTGGGTCACATGTCTGACCCATGAGCCACCAGCTTTCTCCAGACATTTATTAATCTTGTAGTATAGCCAGAGCCCTTGGCAAACGGCGGTAGAAATGCTTCATGAAATTAGTCATTTTTATTTATTTATTTTTTTAAATTATATCAATGTTTTACTGGTGAGAATGTGTTTTGCTAAACAAATAAAATGGAATTGAACTGAATAGTGGCTGTGCGTGATGGGGTGAGAAGCTGCCGTAAAAAGGTTCCGTCTGCTGTAATGCTTCAAATTCTCAAAACCTTTTTTTTTTTGTTTCAGATCTTTACTGGTGAACATTATGGATATGATATCAAAAATCATCACTGAGGCTTTGGCCTCTCTGTAACAGTCAAAGCAATGGGGAAGTTAAGGCCGTCTCTTAGAGGGTCAAGGAGCAACATCTGTTGTTTTTTTTTTCTTGGGGAGTTATGTATTATGATAGTTATGTGTATTCTGACAAACAAACAAAAAAAGTTGTTTTTTTTTAGAATTTGAAGGCCAGTTAAACATTTTTGAGAACAGTTTAACACCTTCCTCCACTCTGTGTGTGATGTCACCCACTCTAGCCTTTTCTCATTCTGTGAAGAAATGCCTTATTTCACAATGGTAATGAAATAATAATAAAAAAAAACATTCCCGAATCCTTGTGGTTTGGATCTGCTCCCAGAAAATAATAGTTTTTGCCTTAGCCCATGCTCCACCTCTCCACCGAGTGTCATGAGAATCTGCGAAACAATTCAACAACACCAAAAACTAATCTCCTTGGCAGCGGTAATAAAAATAGCCAGTGTGAATAATAGGTAGGCTATAAATGGTATCAATGAGCATACAATCATCACCTAAAGTCAAGTATTTATAAAGTGTATCTGGATGCTCTAACTCTAATGTTCCAAATGCCCCATATTATACATTTTACATTTGATATGAAAATGTCCTAACAGGACTACTATGGGAATGAAAAATTGGAATTGGCTTTTCAAGTTATCAGAGGAAAGAAGTTGCCAGAGGCTTTGCCTACTATAACTGAAGAAGAAAAGTAAATTGCACATTACATTGCAGTATGACGAGATAGACTAGGAACGTTTCTCTACTGTGTTTGCCAGATGCCAAGGACATAACTTCAGATTTACTTAATATGATCTCATTAATCCAAAAACCATCATTTAGATGGTTGTATATCGTTGTGTCTTGTACATCTCCTGCAGCAATTATGTGGTCTTTTGTAAACTCACCTCTGCCCTGCTTTGTGAATTGAATGGACCATGGAGGCATATATGAGGTATATGTACGCATATGTATGCAAATGAATGCTTGCTTGGGAACATTAGGTTTTTACTGTTATCACTATGACATTACATAGTAGATAGACCTAGTAATGCTTTTGGTCTGAAAGGAATGAACAACCAGGGTAACTGCCGTGAATTATCAGACACCTGTAATTTTTTTTCCACTGAAGTCTCATAATGATCTTGTTTATAAATTTCAAGCGTTACTAATTAGCTCAAACTACATAGGGAGCTGGAGCACGATCGGCCCACTTGCATCCGTAAATGTGGAAATGCTGATTTTCTTTTGTTTCCTTTGTTTCCTCTTGAAATCGGGAATCACATTACATGCAGCTCTGCCATCATGGCCCCTCTGCATATGATCTACTAGCAAACTAAGATTCTGCCTTCATATCGCACACTGGAAAGTATGTGATATGAATAGTCACACCATTGTCACAGTTGGCACAATGCACCATTGTTGAGTCATCTATTGTGTGCAGGCTTGAATAGGGGCGAATCTTTTCATACGGTATGGTTTCAGTAAAGGGATGCAGGACACGTATCCGCTGCGCTCAGTGTGATCATTGTCCCGATTATGGAAAATAAGTAGAACGTATAACTCAACATCAATACTTCAATTACAAGTGCCATTAATTGCACACTGCCTTTGCTGCATTTTGTCTGGCAAAGTAATTACTCTTCTGTCGAACCCCACGGTTGAAGCAGCAATCAAAAGCAGTTCACGTAAACAATTGATTGCAGAAATCCGGGAGGCCTCTTTATCAACCACATCCAAGTTGCTGTGAGCGGTTTCCAGTAGTGTGTCATCTAATGGTTACTGTATTTGTCAAATGCTCTATCTGGCAGAGATGTACCTTGGCTGTGGATACTAAAGGAGCCGATGCCTGTTTATGCCTCATGCACTTGATGTAGAGGACCGCTGACTCCTAACAGCATACTTCAAAGCATCATTCCCAAATGCGAGGCTGCCCTTTGTCTCTTCCCTGATCTGACAGTTCTATCTGATGGTGATACCTTTAAAGCGCTCCAAGACTTTGACCTAAAACCTATTTAAAATCCCAACGGCATTCCACTTTTTTTTTTCCTTTCCAATTTTGTGCTCTATTTTAAACCTTTTAATACAAAACTAAGAAAAAGGGTTAAATGAATTGTATTTTGCCCCTGGCTCCCCTTTCTCTTTTGCGTGCTTCGTCCTTCAGCTCCTTTCATCTGTCCTCTGAGTTCATATCCCTGTAGTTTCAAATCTAGGTTGGACCCATTTTCATACAAGGATGTCGGCGAGAGAAAGACAGCCTTCAATTGCACAACTGCACTGCATCCCAAAAGCAGAACCAGTCAGAATAATGAAGCATCTTTGAAAGGGCTGCGAGATTGGAGAATGAACCCAACAGGGGAACACTTTATCTGAAATTTGGGGTAAATGTCACAGGAAAAATGCCTCTGTGCTTGTTGATGTTCCTGCCACCGATCAAAGGACGTGACTGTGGCTCCATGACATTTTCAGACCTTTGTTTGTGAAACACTCGGCTTAGATTTCACTCATCTATGACATTTTGATGTAGGTTCCGTTGCAGACTCCACAAGAAACGAGAAGCGAGTCAAAGAGGCTTGGCGAGGGTTTGGGAATTGATTGCAAGGCTTCTTCCTCTTTGATGACAAATTGTTTCCCCCGTGAGACCAATAGGCATTATAAACAACAGTTTGCTCGCGCACATTTGTGATTTTCATGCCCAAATCACTCGTGCAGATCTGATTTCTTTTCAATGTGCAATGCAGAACTATGATCATTACATTTATTTGCAATGACATGCTTCTTTGCTGCCACAGGGCTTCCATATAAGGACATTGCAGGCAGATCTTTTTCCGTGGACCCATGACACTAGTCGTCATTAACCTTCCAGTCAGGCAATTTGGGCCAGAGGAGAGTTTTTTTTTCAGGGTGTCAGGGAGGATAGATATGAAATGTAGCTGGGAAGGCCGACTATCTTTTCACAAGGTGAAAAGGGCTATTTTCATTGGCCAAGTGATGAATGTGGTGTCTGTGAAGGTGCATTGCCCTTTTTGCGCTCTCTGTCCTGCTCTCATTCACTCTCCATTAGTATTTTCCTTCATTCTATTACCTCTTTCATTCATTTTCCTCCCCCTTCCTATCTCATTTCCACTCACTGTCACTCTCCCTCTCTCGTTTTCTCCCCATCTGCTCCCTCTTCCTCACACACAGAATCTATTGTAATTGACTTTATCTCTCTTTCTCCCTCTCCCTCTCTAATTTCCTTCCTCTGTGTTTCCATGTCTTCTTCCTCACAGTGGATCAGCTGTTGCCAGCTGGAGCTGAAGGTGACCTGTTGGCTGGGCCAGGGGCTGCAACACAGGACATGGGTCCTGCCTCTCCTTCCCGCTCGTGTCTTGTGTTGCAGCCAGTGGAGCTGCCTGTCTGCCTCTTTGCCGGTCTATCTCACCACCGCCGATGGATTGAGCTCCCAGAACAGATGGATTCTGCCAACCATGAAACCTGCTGATCCTTCACTCCTCACTGTCAGTCTCAGTGTACATGTATGAAAACCAATAAAATAAATTTGAGTGAAAAAGTCTTGCTTATGTTGCATGTGTAATGCCAAGAGCAGGGCTCATGGATAATTTGTTCTTGACTGTAATGGGATGTGATCAGTTTAGATTCAACCCGTGTTTCAGGTCATATGTTATGAAGTGCGTAGCTGCCGGGCTACTCCCGACGGCATTTGCTTTGTGACATTTAAATCAAAGCATCATTGAGGATTATTATTCTCCTGAAACTGTAAACACAAGAACAACCAAATAGGTTTTTAATGAGTCTTGACTCGCATGAAATGAAGCAGTACTTCTGACTTTCACAGGAAGAAAACATGGTGAAGCGATAGCTCTTGACAAGGTCAACAACGATGTACCTTTTGGTGAGGCGGGCAGGTGCTGGGGAGGCGCGCGCGCACACACACACACACACACACACACACACACACACGCACGCACACACACACACACACACACACAAGCTGTCTGAACGCTTCCTCGTCTTCCTTCAGGTTCTACTGTGCTGAAGAGTCTCACAAGTGACACAAGATAGTCTGCCGTTGCTCTTATTTCGATAACAGGAGAAGATATGAGGATGGGGAGAGGAAGACAGGACAGATGAAGCATGATTCTTTCTACATAAGTGTGAATGCTCAACCTGCATTGTCACTGAGACTTCGCCAGACATCAATGCGAGTCAGTGAATAGAGGAGACAGGGAGGACGGTAGAACAATTGGAAGTGCATTTTTTTTTTTTTGCACATTAGGCGTTCTAGTTTTGTACGTGTGCATCTTTGTAATCATGGAGTGTGTTAGCCGTAGAGAAAATGAAGCCATTTTCTGACAGGGGTGTCACTCGATTGGAATGTAAATCCGGGTGCGGTGGCTCCCTGTTTTCAATCTCCCTCCACCCGGATTGTTTACTAGAGGGATTGAACGGAGGCTGTGTGCTGAATGCTGTGTGGGCCGATATCGGCGGACTGTGTTTACCCGTGTTGGTGCAGATGTCTCAGAAGCAATATAATTCATCTCCTGCTAGGTATACATGGCCCCAAGTGCTGCCAAATATTATTCAGACAAGCACATGGAGTGTTGTATGACCTGATCATGAGGTAGGTTTATGGGATGGGGCAGCTCTCAAATATCATGTTATGAATGGTCTTCCTCTTTTCATGGCCTGCACATGATTACCCACTTTAAACAGACTTCAGTTTGAAAAGAGTCGTTTGAAATTCTGAGAAAAACCTTTTTTTGCAGTGAGTCAGATAAGTAAATTGATTCTAATGTCATGTCTGCACAGGAGCTACATCCAACAGAAGACTAGTTTAACTAACTTAAGCAATAAAGAGGGAAAACTCAGCCGCTAAGGCGTAATATCTTGTTTATGTAATCTGTGCAGAAACGAGAGAATTTGAATGGAAGTTAGTGATTGTATGGGTGAGGTAATACTCCTCGTCATTGTTCATGCAGAGATATAGCCTACCAATTGGAAAACAGCCAAGTTTGCTATCTCCAACCCCCAGATTGAAGAGACTGTTACATGTGCATGATTATCCGCTGGCTGTCTGGTGTGTCTGTGCGTGTATGCGAGTGAGTATGTGTGTGTCTGTGTGTGTGAAGATTAAACACACATAATAAAATACGTAAGAGTTTTAGGTAGGTGGATAATTTCGCCATTTCCAGTTTTCATGCTAAGCTAGGCTAACAGCTTGTAGCTTTATATGGTCTGTGCATACATGAGCATTGCCTGTCTTCTGATTTAACTTTCTGCAGGAAAGCTACGAAGTTTATCCTACATTTAAAGTATTTAGGTGAGTTCTGCTCTTTTCCTGGATCCCATATCCATAAGTGATACCTCAAATCTCATGCAAACAAAAGCCTAACTTAGCGAAGCACCTATTGATCTATGTGAAACCATTGCATCTCATATGTAGAGAAGCACGTGGGGGAAAATGAGATCAGATTGCTGGGTCTTAATGAGGCTTTGCTGTGCCACATGTTTTTTTTTCCACACTAGTGCATCTTGTGTCTGCTTACCGACTGAGAGATGAGTGATCCTGCTTGCCTCTGCAGTCTAAACTCTCATAACGGCCTAGTTGGTATGGTAATGCTACGGCAACAATATCAATAAATGTATTCAGTTCACAGCAGGGGAGATGAAGAGAGTCTGATGGAAGGGCTGAGAGTAGGAGGCAGCCAAGAGCAAAGTGCTCTTGTTACAGGTGTCTTGTCACTTTCTGTTAGATTAGATTTGTGTGCAACATATGACATGGCAGGCACTCCGGGCTTAATGTCACTCTATCTGCTTAAAAGACTGTCTGATGATGACATGCTGTGAAATATAGTCAGCATTGTGCCCTGAATATGATACAAAATAAAACTGAGAATGGACTGATCAGTGAGGACAGGATATTGGCACCAGAGAATTTATTTTATGGTTATTATTAATGTGCAATCATTTATGCTGAAGTGCAGGTATGGCCAAAGGAACAGGCTATAATTGATAAACCAACTACATTATCTTAAATGTCACAATTACAGCGGGCACTGAGGCTTGATAGAGTCAGGCATGGTGATGACAGCTCACCAGTATGCAGTACTCAATTTTAGATGCTGCATCATCAATTTCTCAGTCTATTCCAGTGCCGACACTTGTAAGATCAGAATATACACTGTGTGCTTGTTATGTAGAGGAAAAGGCGGCAGAAGGAGGAAGTATGGGTGCATATTGATAATAAGAGGAGAGAAAAGAAACTAAATAAGGGACAGCCTGAAGGAGAGAGTCTCTCCATCAGTTACCATATCTCAGGCACCACGTTTTTAAAACATGAGGAACCCACAGCGCCCGACTCCATCGAGGAGTCCGGAGCTTATAGAACAGGCTCGATGTACCAGCGTTTCAAGGGAGAGTAAAAGTAGCTCCCTTTTTGAGCAACTTAGCAATGACAAGCTCTTCTAAAGAGAGACTGCAAAGGAGACAGAGAGAGAGAGACGGAGAGGGGTATTAAAATGGGGGCGGTAGGGATGCAAGTAGAGGGACGAACAAATTGGCAGCTGGGGGAGATAAAGACAGACAAGGAGAGAAGAAGGAGAGGAAGAGAATGGCAAAGCAGAGATAGTGTGTGGCGCGGAGGGAAAGGCTGGATTAGATAAGTAGTGAAAGGGATGAAACTAGAGAGGCAAAGGAGGAAATGGAGGGACAGAGTGGAGACGGTGAAGAAAAGACTGACTGGGGGTGATCTATTAGAACTGAGCCAGGCGGCGGCACTTGAGAGACAGCTGCCACTTTTCATAGAGCTTCACACACAGTGATTGACAGTGACACATTCATCAATAGGAACAAAAACATACCCAGCGTTAAGAGACAAATTTTTGAGTGACATTGTATGTATCATAAAAAAGGCGAGGAGGTTAAATGTCCTTCAGATGTGGCCGAGGAGTCGTGTGGTGTTTTACCATGCAGCGAGGCGACTTGGATTTTGCTCTCCTCATTTCCTTGTTTGTTTGTTTTTTTGCTTGTGTTTGTTGTATTTTGCATGCAAAAAAAAAAAAAGATTAAAAAAACGAAATCCGAGTGCATATAACCAAAAACACTCGCTGAAACAGAACGATTTGTGAGGAACAAATAAACAGCCGGTGTTACAATGTGTGCCATCTTTCCCACCTGGAGGGACAAAGAAATCCGAATAAAGGAAGCAGGTCCTATGGTAATGAGTGTTATTGACACTGCTGCAAAGCTGGCTCAGATAAGGTCAAATCCCAGCATCTGTCAGCTATTAAAGAATCGATCACACCTTGATATGTGAGCTGTCAGGGCAACATGTGATGACCTGAAAAGCCGCAAAGGAAAGGTAATCGTCAGCAGAACTTTTGGCGCATCAATTTGAGGACCAATCTACAGCGCCATGACGTGCTCTGCCAAACTCTCATCCAAGCTGATGTCATCATTGTGGCTTCATAGGAATCTTCAAATTGAACCCCCCCCTACCGTTCATTCAATATTTACAGTTTACTCTGCATGATGGAGATATTGGCTGTACAGTATGATTATGCATGTTGATTTGGTTGCATGGCAGTGTGTGTGTGTGTGTGTGTGTGTGTGTGTGTGTGTGTGTGTGTGTGTGTGTGCGTGCGTGCTCAGGATGGTATGTAACGAGATGTGATGTGTGTTCCTATTTTTCCAACTCCACACCCCACCCTACTTCACACCGGTGTGTGTGTGTGTGTGTGTGTGTGTGTGTGTGTGTGTATGTGGGTGGGTGTGTGAGAACACTGGAATCCTGTGCTGCTAATTTAGGAAGAAAACATGCCACTGAGAACAGGCAGCTGTCTTTGTTGTTCAAGCCACACAAACACACACACACACACACACACACACACACACACACACACACACACACACACACACACACACACACACACACACACACACCTCTCAAACACCAGCTGACAAGAATACATTTTGTAAAAACTTTGAGACGGTCGAGGAGGAAGTTCAGTGAAGACGAGCGAAGGAGGGGACGAGGATATTGAGAAAGGAGCAGGGAGGAGCAGGGAGGAGGAAGACGGCGCCTGAGGGAGGAGGGAGTGGAGCATGCTGAAGTCCTGAGTCACATGCTAACCGCCACGCTAGCTGCTAGCCTACACGTCCTTCACAGTAAAGTTCACTTCAGTCCTTCACAATAAAACTCTGAACGGCACTGAGCCTGCAAACCGGCACATTTGTGTTTCTGCTGGGCTGGAAGTTACCATGGTGATGTCACACGGAGGGGTGCCATGAAGGCTAGGTGAGTGGTGAAAGACTCAGGGGGGTGCCGTGAAGGTTAGCCGTGAAGGTTGAGGTGAAGGTGAAGGTCACGTCTTCTTGTTCGGACGGTAAAATTAGTGTTTCGAGTGGAGAGAGGAAATGTGAGGAGACAGCGCCCTCTCTTTTATCTCTGCGTCACCATGGTGACCATCACCATCCATCGATTATCACAGATATAACTGTGATGTCACCGTGTTGATGTTCTGCTCAGCTTGAAAGAACAAACACGTGGAAGATCTGTTTTTAAAAGAGGGTAGTAAAAAAGAGACAGTGTTGTTTTAGTCTTCTCTACCTTACTGCCACAAATTCCACAAAGCTCCGCCTCCAAGTCACCCGCCCTCCTTTCTTATTGGCTTCATGCACAAACGTGTCCACGGCGCCGCGGCGGCGTTCGCCTTTGCAGCTCAATGATCCATGTCAACATCCTGATGAGCGTCAAAAAGTCGACAGAAGACGGAGCAGCTTCTCTACAGGTGAACCATGGAAGAAGACCAACGCCAATATCGGTATGCCGCAGTGATACATTTCCGACACGATATATCGGCCGAGGTCGTCCACAGCGAATTCATGTTCATCGCTGTCTTGACTGCAGCTCAACGGAGGAACTTAATATCAGCACTTATCGGCCGTTTTCCCGCCGATGCCGGGATGCCATCGTTGTTCAAATATCAGCCGGCCGATAAATCAATCGAGTTCCAGAAGAGAAATCAAAGAAAGAAGCTCCACATCTGCAGCTTCTGTGTCAGAGATCCAGGCTGAAGAGGCACCTGAACGCCTCACTGACTTTAAAAATCCCTGCAGCTGTTGATCTTCATCTCCTCAATCCCAGTTCATACGCTTCACCCGATCAACTGGTATCTGCTCACGATGACACTGTCAGGCAATATGTGATCATTAAAAGCATTTGATTGATCGTTGAGACAAAAGTTAAAAGGTTTAAGTCCTCACATGTGAACACACACGTATGCGGCCGCTACATTTCATATGTTTTGTGCTTGTTAACTCAGAAAATGAATATTCATAAATAATCGGTCTGCTTCTGCTGATCTCGCCTGCCTGTGACCTTGAAACACACGGCAGCAGCCCGCTATCACCAACACACCTTATCAGCCCCTGACACACACGCACGCACGCACACACACACACACACACACACACACACACACACACACACACGCACACTCAAGCATGCACACACACAAACGTGCACACATGCACACACATATGTGCACAAACACTCAAGCATGCACAAACACACGTGTGCACACACACAATCGTACACACACTCATGCAAGCACACAGACTCACATACACACACGCGTGCATGCACACACGCACACACACAGCACACACACACATGCACACACACACTCACGCACGCACACGAAGGGCAGGATTTGTGGTACAAGTTACTGTATTTGATGCAACTACATTGTTCATATTTCTCTCACAAACATGCAGCCTCTTCTGTGCCACCCCCCCACCACTCCTACGACCTTGCCCCGACCCCCTATGATCCTGCCATGACCCCAGCACGACCCCCTGCGGCCCCTCCACGACGCGCCGCGCGTCACCATCCCGCCGCTGTGCTCAAACGGAAGCGTGGTTTAATCGGGTTTGGAGCGTTTCAGTGAAAGATGGAAGCTCCAGCCAGTTAACAACAAAACCAGCAGCTTCAGAGCCGCTAGTCACAAACCTGCTTAAAATGAGCTATCTATGCTCAGCGGCTGTCACCAGCAGTTTAAACGAGTCTACCAGCAACTAGTTAGTCTCACTCTCCATAACCAGCAGTTTAAACTAAGACTAAGAGCAACTAGTTAGTCTCACTCTCCATAACCAGCAGTTTAAACTAAGACTAAGAGCAACTAGTTAATCTCACTGTACGTGAACAACAGGTTAAACTAGTCTAACAACAGGCAGTTCCTCTCAGTGTCTGTCACCAGCAGTTTAAACTAAGTCTAATAGCAACTAGTTAGTCTCACTGTCAATAACCAGCAGTTTAAACGAGTCTAACAACAACTAGTTAGTCTCACTGTACAAAACCAACAGGTTAAACTAGTCTATCAGCAGCAAGTTAGTCTCACTGCCATTAACCAGCAGTTTAAACTAAGTCTAACAGTAGGTAGTTAGTCTCACTCTCCATAACCAGCAGGTTAAACTAGTCTAACAACAGGCAGCTCATCTCAGTGTCTGTCACCAGCAGTTTAAACTAGTCTAACAGCAGCTTTTGGGCGTTTAGAAGGTTCTCATGACCGCAGCAGATTTGGAAGATGCGCACACGGACAGTTTAGTGTAGTTTGGTTTAGTTTAGTTTAGTTTAGTTTAGTTTAGTTTAGTTTAGTTTAGTTTAGTTTAGTTTAGTTTAGCTGTAAGCTGACAAAGACGCTGGCAGACGGTGACGTCAGAGACTCACCTCCTGGCTCGGAGCGCTGCTGCCTGGATCGAAAGTCGCGACGCGGCTTTGTGACTCGCGATCAGCCGCTTCTGCGTCTCCGCTCGCCGACACCCTCCACCGCCGCCGCCCCGCCTCCTCCACCCGCCGCCCCGCCTCCTCCCCCCGCCGCCGCTCCGCAGGTTGGCTCGCTGCGCCGGAGGGGCGGGGCCGAGAGCGCGACGCGGCCCGGCGGGCTGATCCCGGGTCAGTCAGTGCGCCTGCGCTGCGGGCGCGGAGGCCGGGGAGGGGAGGGGCTGCTGATCCCGAGTCAGCGCCCGGGAGGAAGAGGAAGAGGAGGAGGAGGAGGAGGAGGAGGAGAAGGGGGTGGGGGGTCGCGTGAGCTGTTTTACTTAAACACAAACAAACTCACATTCACGAACGTCATCATCCAAACTAAAACCAAGAGCTCCGACCGTCTCGCGCTCAACACTGTGACGTCATCTGCGACGCCGAAATAAGTGGACGCTGCTGCAGTTGGTGGAGACGTTTATTGGATGTTTATGACGTTGATGCTTCCTGCTTCCGTTCTATTGGCTGATCACATCTGATTCCATGTAGTAATGCGCTGTTCTGGAAGTCACACAAACCTCCTGGGGTCATGAACGCACCATGAAAACCAGACAAAGCTTCATCCACACACACGCACACACGCGCACACACACACGCGCACACACAGGGACACACACGCACACATCTGTATCCATATATTTTCACGTACATGTCTATGTTTATATAAATGTGATGTTGCATGTGTGAAGCTGCTCCAGCGTCAGTGACACGTCGATGGTTCCTGCGGCTGCTTCCCGCGTTCCCGTGTCATCGGCGCCGTTCCCTCCGTCTCTCCGCCTCCGCGTGGAACCCGTTTGACAAGAACCAGATCAGATTTCACTGTTGTCATCTTCCACTTTCCTGGAGGGGAAGGCGGGGCGGCATCGGCACGACAGGAAGTCAGACAGGCAGACAGGCAGACAGACAGGCAGACAGGCAGACAGACAGGCAGAGAGACAAACACACAATGAGATCCAGGCGGTTGAAGGAGGCGGAGTCATGATTGAGTCAGAGAGACAAAAACACCTTACTTGTTCCTCGCGGAGCATTTGTTATCTGCCAGAGGAGAGAGAGGTGTGTTACCATGGTTACCAGTACTGCTGTGATTGGCCACTTTCCAATTTACATCAAAAAGTTCTCAAGTTCTTCTTTAAAAGTGAGTTTGGTGTCACATGTTCCAGTCTGACCAATGAGACGCCTGGAAATCAGCCACTGTCCAACGCCCTCCGATCCCTCGCCATCACACACACACACACACACACACACACACACACACACGCACGCACCACGCACGCACACGCACGCACACATGCACACAGACGCTTCGCCACGCACGGCACAACCAATCACAGCGCAGCCGCCATGTTTCTACCCACCCCAGTGTGGAACCGTCTTCATCAG
>CAAKHG010006218.1:2212-15284 GCA_901007715.1 Dactylopterus volitans
GAATTATAATATTCCTCAATTTACACTCACCAGCAACTGCATTAGGTACACTTTCACTAGGGAAATATCTAATCAGCCAATCACGTGGCAGCAACTCACATGATTTAGGCATTTAGGAATATAGAAATGGTCAAGACAACCTGCTGATGTTCAAACCAAGCATCAGAATGAAGAAGAACATGGTATGGTTGTTGTGCCAGATGGGTTGGTTTTAATAGTTCAGCAACTGCTGATCTACTGGGGTTTTCATGCACAAGCATCTCTAGAGTTTACAGAGGATGGTCCAAAAAAGATAAAATATTCATTGAGCAGCAGTTCTCTTGGAGAAAATGCCTTGTTGATGCAGAGGTCAGAGGAGAATGGCCAGACTGGTTTGAGCTGATAGAGAGCAGTTACTCAATTAACCACACGTGACAACTGGGGTATGCAGAAGAGCATCCCTGAACACACAAAACATCGACCTTTGACGCAGATGGACTACAGCAGCAGAGGACCAAACTGGATGCCACTCCTGTCAGCTAAGAACAGGCAACTGAAGCTACAATTTGAACAGGCCTAGAAAGATTGGACAGTGGAAGATTGAAAACGTTTCCTGGTCTTAATTTTTGCTGCGACATCCAGATGGTCAGGTCAGAATTTGGCATAAGCAACATTAAAGCATGAATTAATCCTGCTTTGTATTAACAGTTCAGGCTGTTGGTGGTTGTGTAATATATGGGGGATATTTTTTTGGCACACTCCAGGCCCTGCAGTACCAAATGAGTATAAATGAGTATAGTTTAAATGCCACAGCTGACCTGAGTATAGATGCTGACCATATTATCCCTTTTTGACCAGTGTAACCATCTTCTGATGACAACATTCAGCAGGATAACACACAATATCATAACGCTTAAATAATCTTAACATGCTTTGTTTTGTTTTTTGTTTTTTTTTTGTTTGTTTTTTTGACACTGTACTCAAATGGTCTGCACAGTCACCAGATCTCAATTCAGTAGAATGCTTTTGGGATGTGGTGGAATGGGAGATTCCACCACATCCAACAAATCTCCAGTAACTGCATGATGCTCTCATGTCAACATCGACATAAATCCCTGAGGAATGTTTGCAGCACCTTGTTGAATCTATGCCACCAAGAATTAAGGGAATTCTAATGGTAAAAGGGGTCCAATCTGGTTTTAGCAAGATGTACCTAGGAAAGTGGCCAGTGAGTAGAAGTGTTTTAATTGAAAATAAGCCCAGCACATCATGCTGAACTGCTTCCAAAGCAGCACCTTGGTGTGAAACACAACACCTGAGACAGTCTTTGCAACTGCTGAAGTGTAATTTTTACAATTTGAATGAACAGATTTCTACAGATTTCTAAGGTGTCAGTTACTTAAATACCGCCTAGCATGCATGAATGCATGATTTAGTCAACAAGGCACACTTACTATTGTGTTTGAGATCTCGGAGCATGCAGGGTCAGTTTATTGTCTTCCTCAATGGCCAATTTATTTTCATCCTATAATGTTTTTTAGTTTTTAATTCTGAGGTCAGCAGTCAAATGGCAAAAACTCCTGTCAGCAGACTTTTCAACAATCATTGCCTATTTCAGGAAGGTGAGAAATAAAAACATCATATACAGTATAAAGATTATATTTTATTATAGTCAGAAAAGATTATTTATAAATTATATATTGTTGGAATTATTTATCCTATATACAGTATGAACTGGGCGACACGGTGGTGCGGTGGTTAGCACCGTTGCCTCATAGCAAGAAGGTCGCAGGTTCGACTGGGGTCTTTCTATGTGGAGTTTGCATGCTCTCCCCGTGTCTGCGTGGGTTCTCTCCGGGTACTCTGGCTTCCTCCCACCTCCAAAAGCATGCTGAGGTTAACTGGTTACTCCAAATTGCCCGTAGGTGTGCGTGAGAGTGTGAGTGGTTGTATGTCTTTCATGTGGCCCTGCGATGAGCTGGCGTCTCGTCCAGGGTGTACCCCGCCGCTCGCCCATTGCCAGCTGGGATCGGCTCCAGCACGACCGTGACCCGGACTAGCCGGAATACGCGGAAGACAGTGAATGAATGAATGAACAGTATGAACTACATGTGAAACTGTGATTTTCATTTTTCTTCTTTTATCATCAAACTTATTGACCTGCTGGCAGGTGAGCAAGACTGTGTTTTAAAAGTTGATGAAACACAATGTAATAACATAACAATAATCTAACCGCACATCAAAGAGTCCAACACTTGTGTAATTGAGAGGGGGATGTGTATGTATGTACAGAGGTATGCCTGCTGTAAACAGACGATACAGTATGTGCAGGACCAAGACTTAAGTACTGTACAGGAAGTAAGCAAGTCGTGCTTTGTTGTCCCTCGCTATAACGCGACTTATTATATGCAGACTTATTATGTGGAAAATAAATCCAGATAAATAAGCTACATATATCCCTATAGCTGGATTATGGAAATTAAACTTACTTATGTCCTTCATCGGTACATGCATAATTAAAAATGTTAAGGTAAAGAAGGCACTGTAAAAATGCAGCTCATTTTTCATTTTCTATTCAAATACACACAAGATCATACAAATATTTTGCATAAACCATTTATTTCTGTGGAATCAAACTAGCACACTAGTTCATTCTTATGATTAATTTTGACTGACTTATAATCATTGAGAGAGAAAAAAACACATTTTCAAACAGCATTGTGTGAATAGACATTTTTGTGGCTACATGTGTAGTTAAGTGGTACTGCATCATAGTATGAAATATTAGTAAGCATGGGTGTCGAAAAAAACTGCTTCATTATTTATGTTGGAGCCATTTAATCTTTTATGCAATGTTTATTTTATGTTCATAGGTAATATAAGCATTTGTTTGCACTATTTATTTGGTTGTATTTGTGGTGTTGGCCCCTAGATGGCAATAACATTTTTACCTGCACAGGAAATAGGAAGCTATAGGTCACAGGTGAGGTGTCAGTCAAGTTAAATGCCACAGGTGTGCATTCATTAAGGAGAGAAGACACATGGGTGAAGGACAAAACAGTTTTTACCTTGATCAGTTTTTCCCGTGATTAGACTGTGACTTAAACCGCAAGTTAGACAATTTGTTATTTTTGATTTATTCCACCACCATATTCACCAGATATCATTCTCATCAGTAATCTAATCATGTTTTCTGTCACCTGCCGTACTCAGCATCTTCAAAAAATGGAAATAGCTCATTTCAAAGGCAAGTTTGTTTGGACATTTTTTTTTTATTATTGAACAAAATGGACATGCATTAAAACTCCCAAACACCCATGCTGCAGGTGACTAATTTTTGTTTTGATTCTCACCACAATTTATTTATGAAGCTCTGCAAGTAACATGAAAAACATAGCAAGGGCGACACAGTAGAAGGTCAATTTATGTCTGGGGGTATTTGAATCACATTTTACTACATTTGTGTGAACATGTTAATGCAGCAACAGTGTGCATTTTTAAGCCGCAAACACCGCCCAACACATTGATAACGAGATGGATGATGAAAAACTCATAACAAGTACAGCTAGTTATGTGCCTGGCGTGACTTCTGATTCTAAAGTGCTTTCATTGCTCTGCAAATTTGTGTTTGCCTTTCAAATGTAATCCCATCTGTTGAGACATTCACTCAGAGAGCAGAGACAGGAACAAACATAACACTTCTCTCCATCTGTGACCTCCCAGCTCTCATCCTTTCTCTGAGTGCAATGCAACAATGAGAAAGCAAAGAAGAGGGAGAAGGATTGCCTCCCTATTCAGGTATCAACTGACGGCAGACATGCTCAAGGTTAGCAGATTCAATTCAGAGAACAAGAGTGTTAGAAAGGCTACAAAACTCCTTGCAAGACATTTTGTACAGTATGGTTTGGCTTTTAAGATGAGATTCGCTCAGATGCTTTAAAACAGTGTATAAAAGAGTGATTTTCATATGAAATTCACTAATAATGCCATAATTTTGATAGAGACAAGCAATAAACCTATAGAATGGTAACATTTACTCTAAGGTATTGTTTTTAAATGCAATTTCTATATGCATTTTCTTTAGACTTAGTCTTTTATCAAGATTTTTTACTCAAGAATGTAGAAGCATTTTGTTACTGTAACATACAGTACTGAAGATTAATGTATAAATAAAAAGGGAGCTGTGGAGTATGGAAGAAAGTAGCATTATAGGTATAGTCACATATGATGTGCTGCCATCCCCCCAGAACCTAAATCTTTGGGTGAATGAAGATCCATCATGTCCCCTTTGTTCAGGCACGGCAACGTTAAGGCGTATTCTGTCGGGCTGTAAAGTTAGTTTGGTGAATGGCCGGTATACATGGCGACATAACCAGGTGTTAAAAGCATAGCTGCAGGTATCGAAGGCATACGAAGACAGGTAAACTCAGGAGGGTCTCGTACAAGGAGTGTAATGATTCAGTTTGTCCATGTGGGGGAGAAACATACAAGTAGTAAAGAAATGAAGAGACAAGGCAGTTTCGAAGGCGCTTGTGACTGGGAAAAGCAAGTAGATTTAGGTGGAAAGCTTGTTGTCCCCCTGGAAATAGTCTGTACCAATCTAAGGCCTGACATAGTGTTGTGGTCCAGGAGCAAAAGGATGTGTATTTCATAGAACTCACAGTTCCCTGGGAAAACTCAGTGGAGGAAGCCTATGAAAGGAAAAAGCTTAGATATGCAGAGTTGGGTGCAGAAGCTGAGCAGATAGGATGGAAAGTGAGGATCCGTCCAGTGGAAGTGGGGTGTAGGGGATTGGTAGCTCAATCAAATATCTCATGACTGAGAGAGTTGGGCGGGAGGGGCAGAGTGTGAGGAAGACGGTGAAGGAGATGTCAGATGAGGCAGCTCGATTCAGTCAGTGGATTTAGATTAGGAGAAGCAATAGCAGTTGGGGAGTGAAATAGGGCTTGGGAATGGGGGGAGGTCAGAGTTCACCTCTAGTCCGGCATGGGGGAGCACGTCTAGACAGACTTGTCCCCCCAATCGGCTTTCCCCAACCTCTTGTCCCAGCAGAAAATTTCAGATGAGGCAGCTAGAGCCAGTCAGTGGATTTGTAGTGGGAAAAGCAATAGCATTTGGGATTATATAGGGCTTGGGAGTAGGGGGAGGTCAGAGGCCATGCCTCGTCCGGCATGGTGGAGCATGTCTAGACAGACTCCTCCCCCACCTGCCTTCCCCACCCCCTTGTCCCAGTAGGCAGAAATCCAGGAAGAGGAAGTGTATATAACAGGTGGGTGTGGCCTGCTGGAGTCTCTCTAACCATGCGGCCATCTTGAGGTGAGCTTGTGAGTTGTTTGCTTGTGAGTTATTGGGTTTTCCCTCTCTCTCTCTCCTGTTACAATTCCCTACCAATATGGCAATTTAAGATAGTAGGTGGCTGTGTAGTAGTACTACTAGTATTGGCACTGTCACTACATGGAGCTTGCATAATGGATGGGTTTCTTGAAGGTGACGTGCTGTTTTTACTGCACTAGCAGTAGTAGCATGTGCTAGGAGTTTGGTGTGCAGTGGTGAGGAGCAGTGATACCTGGCATTAGGGGGGTGACTCTGGGACGCCAGAGATCACTGTCTAGCCTGTTGACGGTGTCGTGGGACCAACTGGACGAAACACTGATGAAGGGAGGTTCCCACCTGATGACCCCAGAGACATGTTAGCTATCACTGCTCCCTGCTAAGATAGATTTGCCATGAGCTCTCTTCACTGAGTGTAGATCCTGTATAAGAGCACAAGATTCTTGTGTTTGCTGTAAACACTAATCTTGCCATAATGACAAGCAATAAACCTTTAGAATGGTAACATTTACTCTAAGGTATTGTTTTTAAATGCAATTTCTATATGCATTTCCTTTTAGACTCAGTCTTTTATCAAGATTTTTTACTAAAGAATGTAGGCGCATTTTGTTACTGTAACATACAGTTGTGAAGGCTAATGTATAAATGGAGATAACGGGCAGCACACCTTCACTGTGAAAATAAAATTATTTGATTAAAAAATTAAATACTGATACATGTTAGTTAATTACCTTGTCTGCCTCCAGAAACTTAACCTCACTAACATCTTGAAAAAATACAAGGCTTTGAGTAATGTTAAAAACATCTGCATTGAAAGGCTCAGCAGATCAATAAATTAAGCTTTTTTTGCTTAATACTCTGGACATTTTGTACCAGGTGCTGCAGTTCAGAATATCTGATGCAATTTACGCTTACCAAGGCCAAGTACTATATGAGCTTATTATTCCAATCAAGACAAATCACTGATTAATTGTGTTGATGGGCACGTTCTTCAGAGCTACTGTGAGAAGGCTGGTGTCCCATGTTGCTACCAAAGTCATGACCCTGTCTCGGACAACCAGATTGCTTTAAAACATGCCTGAGATTGAGTTTTTCTATGGACCAGTAAAAGCAATGTCTCTGAGTGGTAAAGAAGAAGAGAGAGGAAAATCATATATGCAACACATACAATTCATACTGTACAAATGACCTGAGTCATATCATCATGGGAGATGCTATTAGCACCCATGTGTCCATAGCCAACAATGCAATTGTGCATCTTTCGACGTGAGAGAAATTTTCCGAAAGGCTGGAGAGCAGGTGCATTTTAACTTAAAACTTGATTATTTCCTCAAACTCTGTAGGTACAAATAGCTTCTGCCATTATCCGATTTCTAACAAACCAGGACTATGTGGGCCAACTCCAAATGATGCAGTTGTGAATAATATTTACAGTTAAAAACCAAGTCAGTCTCAGCAATCTGTCCTAATCATCCACAATTATCCCTGGTTTCTGGTGTGCTTGTCCAGTTTGTCATGAATCATACAACAGCTGCTGTATAATATTTGCAGTTCACAGATTTCAACCCAACCCTCTTTCAAAACCAGGGCAGTGTGAAATAAAAGTGTAAAATATTTATAAATATATATACACTGGAAGACAACAAAAGGAATTTTATACCAGACACTTTAGGGCTCTGCCCTCAGTTTTTTCAGTACTATTCCCCCTCTGTGTGCTATTGGGTTGGTGGGTTAGTATGTATATGTGGGTGCGATAGGAAGGTAACATAAGTGCATTTTGATCTTTTAGAATGTGTGAAACCAGGGGGAAAAAAAGGCAGGTGGTTCAGAGACTTTTCTGTTACCATGAAGGTTAATGACATCATTCGTCTGGTGAGGCCATTACGGTTTCCTTAGTTTGGATTTTATTCTGCATTAACTTCATATTAGAGTTACCAGTTTGTGTAAATCACTTCCACTTTTAACAACCAGTTTGCATTAAGTAAATGAAAAGGCAATCAAACATTGTTGCTGCACATCTGCTACCGCTGCCATTAATGATGGTCATTCAAGGTAGTTAAATCCCAATACACTGAAGTACAAATACTTGTTTTGGGTGATGTTGCCATGGCATTAGAGACTAATTTCTAATCAAAAGTCTGTTACAAACAGGGAGTGTGGCACTGGAAAATAGTTTGCATTAACTGGACTAATGAGTTGCATTGCTGATCTAGAACACAGTGTTTTGCCACAAAGACAATATGACTCAGGTTGAATCATGGCTGGTGCAGGCCCTGCAGTTTTTCTCGAAAGGAGGCAAAACTACAGCCTACACTTTTAACCTGTGCATAGACTAGACCTACCAACAACGTATTTTGTGTAAATACAGAAGTTAACATCGTTTCATTCAGTGTATTTAAATATTTCCAATCCCAGCACTCCAGCTTAAAAGGTGCCATGTTGTGCTGTTTTTCAACATTTTATAGGCCGTAGACCTATAAACATGAGTCATTCTAGCATTCCTCCACAGCCTTCTGTTTCAGCCGGGCTCCCAACAGGCTGTTTCTGGGAGCCATGGCTTGCCAGGCCCCCCGTTGGAAAGTGGATTCAGCCTTGGCCTCGTTCTCGGCCATGCTCCAGTGTTTGTGTGTGTGTGCATGCGTGTGTTTAACTCTATTGAAATGAACACTATTCAGGTGTTAAAGAGACATCTGGTTTCAGATGACGGACTGTAAAATAACTGAACGGAGCCAGTATGACATCTCCCATTGGTTTGTGGACCCCCTAATTTGATCCACTGTGGTGCCACTCTTTACCCCTCCCCCGCTGGAGGGACTGCCCCCCTACTTTTAATTACTATTAGACATTGAGGGCTTGTGGGATGGGGCATGCTGACTACACTGTCTGCCAGCAGTGGGGTGTCCATGCCCCAACGACCCCACAATTTTAATTGCATCATAGATATCCACACAACACATATGTACACCTCACTACAATTGCACACACTGTCGCATATGCACTCATGCCAACACAATACAGGCATGCTGGTTCAGGGATGTGGGGTTGGGAGTGTGTGTAGTCTGTAGTCAGTGTACCCTGTTGTCCCTCCTCCTCCGGGGTATTTGGGGTCTGCGGCCTGGGTGGTGCGCCTTCTCATCCTGGGGTGGCGCTGGTGGCGCGTGGCGCGTAGCGGCATCGCCCCGCCCTGGCAGGGGTGGTGGTCGGGACGGGCTCGGGTGTCCCTGGCGTCTGGTGGGCTCATTGCCGGGGACTGTACCAGTTTATAGCACACGAATGGTGCCTGGGCCTGGCTATGCTCTGCCCTTATCTTGTTGGCCTGGGGACCACCATGGTCACCAGCTGGTCGGCTCGGCTCCCTGGCTTGGGGGGCTCTCTCCATGGCCCCCCGTATGGTGGCCTCTGGGTCTGTGGCCTTGGGTTCTGCTTGCTCTGTGGAGGCTACAGGGTGCTCTGGCCGCCGGGGTCTTTGCCTGGCTGCCGATCGGGGGTGGCTGTGGTGCGGTCGCGCCCCCTCACTTCAACTCCAAACCTTTCCCAATGACAAATACACACCTGACACATGCCCACCCACTTGTTTGCTCGCTCGCTCGCTCACTCACTCACTCACTCACTCACTCACTCACAAACACACACATCTATACACACACGCATATACACACAATAAAGGCTGGACTATCAGAGGTACAATATAGATGACCTACACAAGCTCCTGTCTACTGCTTTTGTAGACATTAAAATCAGTATTGTTTGCTGATGACACAAATATTTTTTGTTCTGGGGGGATTTAAAAGGTACTGGAGACGATCACTGCAGAAATGTGCAAATTAAAGAGGTGGTTTGATAGAAACAAGTTATTAAATTTAGGTAAAACTAAAATCGTGTTTGGTAATTGTAAAAGGGATACTCAAGTGCAGGTGTAAGTAGAAGGCGTGTATATCAAAAGAGTTCATGAAAAAAAATGTCTTGGTGTAATAATGGATGACAAAATAAACTGGAGATCTCACTCAAAACATGTACAAAATAAACTCAAGAAACATCTCAGTACTCAGCAAGGCAAAACACATTCTGGACCACAAATCACTCCACATTCTCTACTGTTCACTGGTTTTACCATATTTAAATTATTGTGCGCAGGTTTGGGGCAATACTTATAAATGTATACTACAATCACAATACAGCAAGAAAGAGCCATAAGGATAATTCATAATGCTGGTTACAAAATGCACTATTATTAAAATCAAACATATTAAAATTCACTGATCTGATTCACTTTCAAACAGTACAAATTATGTACAAAGCAATAAACAATCTGCTTCCTGGAAATGTTCAAAAATTGTTTAACAGATGAGGACTATAATTTGAGGGAGGGGAACAATCTAAAACAGCTTCGTGTTCACACAGCATTCAAAAAGTTTTCTATTTCTGTAGGTGGAGTGAAGCTGTGAAACGGGTTGGGTGCGGCGCTCAAGCTGTGTCCAAGCATGACCCAGTTCAAAAAGCAGTACAAAAACATAGTTTTCACAGGATACAGGGAGGATGAAGGGCATTGATGATCACCAGGCATTTTCACAGATCATCTATTCACTTGTTTATTTACATTGTTTTTTTTTCTTTTGTCTGTAAATATGTACATATGTCAATATGTTTATTCATGAGTTGTTGGTACATACATAATTTGTGAATATGTGTACAGACAGGACATTAAAATAAACTGATGATTGTTAATTACTGAGAAAGAAGGGGTAGGATTAAATAAGCATCTGCTTCTACCGACTCCTTTTCGGACATGTTATGTTAACATTGTTTTTGTTTTGACTATTTTGATATGGGTTTTTTCTTTTTGTTTTCTCATGTTCAAAATGAAACCTTCATTCATTCTGTGATGTTCTGTGGGGACCATGTTGACCTCGGCGTATCGCTCACCTCACCTTCTTCAGCAACACTGAAGATCATTTCTTTGCAAGGTCATCAGTGAACAGGTCCAGGTCACATGGTCTTGTGCCCACTGCAGACATTTACGGCAGTGTCTTGGTGTCAGTGGAGTCACCTGCAACGGTTGTCTGGCATTCAAGCCAAAGCAGTGGACTTGGTTGCAAATGGTTTGTCTGGAAACCCTAGAACCCCTCACATCTCATAAATGGGCCTGCAGTTGTGTGGCAGTTGCATAACGATGTCTGAGTGCATAGGTCCTTAGGTACTGGTCATCGTTGCAGTCTGTCACTCGTGGGGCTCCACTCCTGGGTCTGTCACGAACTCTACCAGTAATTCTTTGTCTTAATGCAAGTCTGCTGATGACACTTTGAGACACATCAAGTTCACAAGCAACATCTGACCGCCTGCCACCGACCAGAAAGCGCAATATGGCCATGTGGCGCTGCTCATCCGTTAAGTGACGTCGTGTGTTCATTGCTGTTTGAATGATGAACTTGGGATGACTTACTGACAATCCAGCTATACTCACAGAATGTTGAAATTGATGCCACATTGAAAAGGGCTGTCCTTTAGTTTTTTTGGCATTGGCCCCAATATGTAAGGCACACTGTACACAGAGACCATTACGGGGAAAACACAAAATGAGGTGTGTCTATCACCCCAATACAATTGCCTTCCTATCGCGGAAATCTCTGAAGTGAAATAAACACTGTATATATGAAATCCACTAAGTCTCTCACAATATCCCTAATTTATTGCTGGCGGGATTAAGTAGATCCCAAAGTATTCCTTCCACTGCCCAAGGACATCCCCAGTTGAAATCAACAGCCCCCCCCCCATTCTGACTGTAAACAGTGGGTGCTGTTTCTCCTTCCTACTCTGTTGCAGGTTGGAGTTGAAGATCATTTGGACGGAGTTGTCAGCCAGAAGTTCCCAGCACATCCTCACTGCCCCTTTTGGGGCTCCCAGGTCTGTCTGCCATCCACTCCAACTCACCACCAGGTAGTCATCAGTTGACAGTTCTGACCTTCTCTCCACCCCAGTGTCCAAAACATATGGCAGCAGATCAGCTAATACAACTGCAAAGTCGATCATTGACCTGCAACCTAAGGAGTCCTGGTGCCACATGCACTTGTGGACATCCTTATGTTCAAACATGATGTTAGTTATGGACAAACCATGGCTAGCACAG
This sequence comes from Dactylopterus volitans, assembly GCA_901007715.1. Classification (NCBI taxonomy): domain Eukaryota; kingdom Metazoa; phylum Chordata; class Actinopteri; order Syngnathiformes; family Dactylopteridae; genus Dactylopterus; species Dactylopterus volitans. The sequence continues at coordinate 13,647 of CAAKHG010006218.1, forward strand.
AAGTGCAGTAACTGAACATCGCTCAAGTTCAGATCAGTGAGGCCGTTCTTCCCAATCACACCCTTCCAGGTCTTGCTGTTATTTCCATGTGAGTGCAGATGTCTCCCAGTAAGACAATGGAGTCCCTGGTAGGGACACCTTCCAGTACCTGTCCAAGGCACTCCAGAAAGGGTGAGTAATCTGAACTGCTGTTTGGCGCATAAGCACAGACAACAGCTAGCTTCAGCAATAGAATAGAGGTGCTTCAGCAATGCACAGTATGAGGAAACGAAGAGTTTTCTGAACATTGCAAAACATAAACATGTCCAAGTAGTTGCCCAAATCAAAAGTACGAACCCTTAAAATGCCTATAATATGACACCTTTAATACATCTTTCCAGTGTTAAAATTGTATTTTTATTTGCAATAAAGGTATTTACAGTGACACTGATGACTTTGGTTAGATCTTAATAAGTGCATGACTGGTCTTATATAAATTAAGCATCTAGGTCATATACTGTAAAGGAATCAAACAAGAACGCAAACTGTTTATAGCTATAATTTGTTATGCCATTATAATTTTGAACGTCTCTCTATTATCCTTGTTTTGTATTTTTAAAAGGCACTAACAAATAACTTTATTTTGAAATAGCCACTTTTATTTTGAAACCTAATTGCGCTGCTCCGGTGTTTGAGAGGGGACATGAGCGGGTGAAGATGTGAAGTTAATAAGCTCCGTAAAGTATCAACCCATGTAGGTGGTGTAAGCTCTTGAAAACCTTCCACGACCTGGAGATGATTCCCTTTTGAGCAGCGCGCAGCCAACGAGGTAGTTTGTTTGTTTTGGCTTTTTTTTTTTTACTCCGTATACATTTTTTCACATGCTGTGCATGTGGTATTTTTTGCATATTGCTAATTTGTGTTTATATATCGCTTATCTGGAGTTTTCACGGTGGATTTAAGAGGGAGAGAAAGCTGCAAACAAACCAGCTGTTCGAAAGCCGCGTGTCTTGTCTGAATTACAAAAACAATGGGGATTTTGTTATATCCTGTAGCTACTTACAAGCTATATCAAAAACATGAAAATTAGAAATGCTTATTTAATGTTACCGGACTTGAATTTAGACAATGAAGGAATGAAAAGGCACAATTGATATCTTGAATTTCTGCCTTATGTACCCGTGAGCTCTTAATGACGCTGTGTCCTGTCATAGTAAATAAAGAAAAACTGGGGAAGAGTGTTCCTCTAACAATGGAAAGTGTACTAATCACAGTAGCTTTATTCAAAATTTACCATAGCATCATATGATCACGAATCAAAAAGTTATAGTCAACACATTTTAATTAACTGTGACAGGGTTGGTGTATATCACTTAGTTCATGATTAACATTTTCCAAAATTAGTTTTACCTCCACTTCATGCATTCAAAATCAGGCAAAAGTAACTAAAAGGAAAGAAATTGCCAGAGTAATAAACTGCTAAACAGCAGGGGTCTTGGACTGAATCATTCAGTTTTGCACCAAATCCTGCTTTGTCCTGGGCATCACTTCAGACAAACACACACACACATACACACACACACATACACACCTCTGTCCGTCAACGGTCATTCTTATAAAAGCCATTTGTCTCTTTCTAACTGCCTCTCTCTCTCTGTC
>CAAKHG010006233.1:2028-13452 GCA_901007715.1 Dactylopterus volitans
ATAACGGTGCATTTTGTAATAAACGTCCAAAATGTAATAACTTTTTCATTTCATTTTGTAATAAAGCCGCATTTTGTAACAAACTGCCGCATTTTGTAATAAACTGCCCCAACGCATTTTGTAATAAATTTTGCCGCATTATGTAATAACTTGGACAATGCAGGTTTAAATTCAGTCATATAATTTCTTATCAAGGGCAAAACATCTACATAACTTTAGATCAACTGCAAAATGTCTTTATACTTCCATATATTCAATTACACAGATAATATTTGACAGTTTTTTTCATACCTGGCATCATGTTGAACTCTGTTGGCTGTCTCAATTAAGCATGCAAGCAGTGCATGATCTTTGTAGAACTGATGCAGCAGCCAATCAGATTACAGCCTGCCCTCCCCTCCCTGGCTGAGTGACAGACCATGTAGAGCTTTGAATTTGGTTATTGGTCTATATAATTCAAAACGTGTTCTGTCATACATAGATTTATTGGGCTCCATAGCTCTAAGGGAAATTGCATAAAAAAACAACAAAAAGTCACGCTTGTATAAATTCATTGTTTAACAAACAACAATAATAGGTATTAGTACATAATGCACCATGTTATTACATTTCCTAGAGAATAAAAAAGTTGCAAGTGCATTTTGTAATAATCTTCTCAAAATGTAATAACTTATTACATAATGCGGCAAAATTTAATACAAAATGCGTTGGGGGAGTTTATTACAAAATGCGGCAGTTTATTACAAAATGCGGCTTTATTACACAATGAAATGAAAAAGTTATTACATCTTGGACGTTTATTACAAAATGCACCGTTATTACAAAATGCGGCTTAACAGGCCAACTTGTTATGAACACAGATTACACCTCACACTTAGTGCGAACACGCACATGCACACACACGCACGCGTGCGCACAAACACACACATTCATATACTGTACATAGTAGTTTTCATAGCTTGGCTAGATTTATGTTTCACTTTTTTTCAATGTTCAATAAACTTTTTTAAACTTGCTTGTCTGGTTGATATTGTATAAAGTGAAAGTCCTAAAGCTCTACGATGCAAGAACTCTAAAATCTTCACCTGTGTGACTGTTAATAAAGTAATTTTATTATAGTTATTAACTTAATTATTAAACATGGTATGTTTTAACGGAATAACTTTCTTGAGACTGATTTCTAACACTGGTTATCTGGTGCCCCGAGGTGGATTTAATGTAAAACTATATCCTGTTGTTCATTTTTTATAATCATTGATATCTCAATATTAACATTTGACTAATTTTGATAACCAATAATAATGTTAAAGCACAACATTTATCCTGTGATATCAACACTGCCCGACAGTGTGAGCTCAACAAGAAGTGATGGAGTGGTGCCCCGTGTGAGGCCTATATATCTGAGCACAACATCGGTTAATGACACTGACACCCCACTTCTGCATGTCACTGTTAACCCTCACTCTACATTAAGGTAGGTTAATTTAGCGAGGGTTCAGTTTTAGACTTTATCAGAAGCCGGTACACACATTTTAACATCACCTTACACAGTTTAACCTCCGCCAAAGTACTGTAACTTTAGACAATCTGACTGGGACAGGGCAGTGCAACAGAGTGCCATACTGACTTGGATAAGGAAAGCCACATATGGGACTATAAAATGTAAACCTGAAATACATATTGCTGAATAATGTTAAGCTAGAAGAATTTGGTAGGCATGATTTAATTCTGTAATAATGATAATAAATTGGACTTATATGTCCCTTTTTCTAAATAGTCAAAGAAGAAGAAGTTTGTTTTTTCCTTACAATAGTCTGTTTACTTGGCCAGAAAGTCTGGATCCTTGAATAAACAAACAGAACCTATCATTATGGGTCAATCTCTGCACGTACAGCATTTCTTTCAAGAAGGAGCCTTCCCCAGTCACTAATGAGCAGAAAGTTTAATTATACCTTAAGTTGCTGAGAACTGGACACCCCTCAAGGATTACCAAGGTTCTCCTGGGCCCTAACTCCTGTCATTAACACTTTAAATTTGCACTTTCTAAATTTGGTAAATCGATTATGGTAATTCCACTGTATGACAATATTGTGCCAAGATTTTGTGTTATCTATGATTGTGTATCACTTGAAGTGACCTGTGGCCCTCCCTGTTCCATCAGGCTTTGCTGTTCAACCCAGCCAAACCGTTCTGGAGAGGGACAGGCAGCCAGAATGCCGATGTTGATCTCATGATGGACTGCTTTGTTTCCTGTTTTCGCATCAACCCTCACAACAACCAGCACTTTAAGGTGGAAGGAAAATCAAACATGAATATTAGCTCTGTTTGCTGTGTTGGCCTCTGTGGAGGACAATTCATGAGACATAATTCTTACCACTTTGCTCTTTATTTTAAAGGTCTGTTTGGCCTTGTCCTCTCCCTCCACCTTTCACTTTGTCCTGGTCAACTCATTGCACAGAATAATCACCAATGTAAGTCTTGAGAGCATCTTAAAGCATTTGTGTTGATAGTTTAATTTAATTTGTTTATCATTTGTCATTCTGTGCTTTCAGTCTCATCTGGACTGGTGGCCTAAGATTGATGCAGTGTACTGCTATTCTGGAGAGCTTCGCTCAATGTTCTCAGACACGCTCAGCCGGGTGGTCCAAGGGATTGGCACCCACGCTCCACTACGCATGACACCGGTGAGATGATGATTACTACAGCTGTACATTTAACATGCTGGAATGAAATTGGAAAAAAAAAAAAAAAAATATCGCCTACCTTTTATGTGCAACAAAATACGTATAGAGAAGATTTTAGAAGAAATCCAATGAAAATCAGTAATGTTTGCTAGACAGAAAACATTGCAGATTTATTAATTTAAAATCTCTACACAATCTGGCAGTCTGGGTTTTACATATTTGATCCATCTAATCGAGAATTTAAAGGCCCCATGGCATGAAAAGGTAATTTTCGTTTTTTTTTTTAGTGATAGGGAAGGTCTGGGGGCCACATAAATACTGACCCATGTATCAAACCTGTGATATACAGAGAAATGCACACAGACCGTTTTTTGATACTCTTCCTTTGAAACGAGTGGACAGCACTCCTTTCTTTTGTGATGTCACACATACGGCTATGCCGCCCACATAAACTAGCCAGCCCACCTTCGCTTCACAACATAGTTAGGTTGGCAACATGTCTAAGACATTGTTGCACTATAGACGGATGCAAGGAGCCTAATGTTTCTTTGCATTGTCTACCAAAGGCCAAACACGGTAGAAACCAATGGCTTAAGTTCATTTTTTTCCTGGCGCCCACAGATTTTAGCTCTAACCTGCTGGTCTGTTCAGCTCATTTCAGCACCGACTGTTTTATCAACCTGCCAAAATACAATGGCAGTTCTATGCAAAAAGTATTGATCAGGGATACTGCTGTCCTCACATTGTCTGGACCAACATCGACTCTGCAACCGGAAAGTTAACGAATGATATTTTCTCTGTCTCATCTAGTACTAACAGTAACATTTTCAGAAGCTGTAAACTGTTTGATTAGTAGTCTGCCGATGTTAACATTAAAGCCGTTAACTGGATTGCTGAAAAGTCAAAGACTAAAGTAAACCTTCACAAAATTATTGAGTAGGGATACATGGTTTTGAAAATATATGTGCTGCTTTTATAATTCCATATGCACATGATTTTGTATCGTTTTAATTACTGTGACATGTAGGCTACTTGTTAATGTTACCTTACTCTTGCAATTGCCTGTTAGTTACTTTATCAAACATAACTTACCATTCTGAGACATCCTGTAATAAACGGATTTGAGGTGGTTCGGTGTCTCCTGCCGTCTCTAGTTCGGGATCTCAGTGCGGCTCAAACATGTATGGTCGTACAACATCACGCTCTGCAGTAGCCATGAGCACTGGTGAGAAGCGTAAGTTTCAGTTGTCTGTGATTGGCTTGACCATATGTCACTCAGAAAACAGTCAGCCAATCAGTGGAGAGTGGCTTGTCCTCTCTTCTGATTGGCTAAACAAAACAAGCTGCCAGAGCGCCATGAAAAGACAAGAGTGGATCATATGCACTCAAAACCACAAATACGTCTTGCTAGGGATATCCACAGTTAAAACCCTGGAAATGTTACAACATTGTGCCTTTAAGAATACATTTTTCTTGCAACAAAGAGAGAGAATGTAATCTTTTCTGTAACACATACAATATTTTGTTTACTATATTAATCCCCTCTTGTGTTGTGGGGGTGTTCAAAAAGTAACCTATCTCTTGAGTGCATTTTTTTAAGCAAATATTAATATACCTTACACATATTCGTCAACATATCTTGCCTGAAAATCAACATTTCTGTAAAATGTAGTGGAAATCTGCAAGGACAGGTCCATTACACATATGCTCAGTGTTTTTGGTGTTTTGTGGTGTTTTACATTTACTTGGCTGCCTTTTAATACTTTCCGTCTGTATTAACTGCTGTGCTATAAAACTAATCAGGAAAGCGTGTGTCCCTAATTTAATCATTGGTCTCGTGTGATGGGTCTGAAAAGTATCAATTTAGTTTTTTGTTGTGGTTCTTGATGTATTACTGAGATTACAGAATCCCTTCCAAAATTTCCATGTATGCCAATTTTTTTAATGCTTTAACATAAGAAAATCCAGCTCAGTGGACAAAAGTGTTCTTGGCATCCAGACTGAAGGCTTCAAGATTGTTGAGGAGGGATCCTTTCCAGTCTGCACTGAAATCGGCCCATATGATGCACATTCTGCTTTGTGCTGTCTCTCTTTAGGGATAATTAACATGACAACTTCACTCCATGAAAGGAATCTGTGAGGAATGTATTAACTTAGCTAGTGACGTGCCTGTTCAAAACATAGCCATCTGAAAAGGGCTGTTTACTTGTCTGTTAGCTGGGACTTTGTCATTAAATAAATGCCGCTTTATAACCATATGGACAGAAAGGGGGTGAGTACCAACTGCTTAATGCTATTGACTGCCAGTGCCAGTTTATATACGAAATTAATTTATGTTAAATGTGTCCAATATCCAAAGCGCTCTGAACGCTTTGGTCTCTCACATATCTTGAAAGCTGTCAAGATATCACATTGTTGAAAAATTTTCATCTGTCTCATACTATTCCATTAATTGGACTAAATCCACTGTTCTACCCATCAACTTTAATTTTCACAACACTCCATCTACCCCATAAAAGTTGATACCCAGGTGTTTGGTTATCAATATTTCATTTAGGCTGTCAGACCTGGCACCGTTAAATTACACCCTTCTATTGAAAAGACTACAGAATAACCTCATGATGTGGGCCACTCTTCCCATATCACTCATTGGAAGAGTCATGATAGTAAAAATGCCCAAAATTCTGATCAACTCAACTGCCTTACTTTTCCGTGATTCCCATTGAGCTTTCTCCCATTTGGTTTAAATGAAAGGACTCAGACATCCCCAGATTTCTGTGGAAAAACAAACTGTGGCATATTGAATATTGCCCATAGATAACAGTATGTCCTGAAATGGCCTCTAGCTTCTCCGGTGTGTGCAAGGCCCTTTTCCTGGGTTCTGTCTGGGTCTCGGTTTTGGCGTTTAGGGGCTGTGGGTTCTGCTTGCACTTAAGGGAGTTGGCCTCTGGGGTCTTGCTTCTCCTGTTGCACTGCGGACTGGACCCTAGCCAAGTAGGCTCCCTCCTTGACCCGATGGTGGTTCTCCATAGACGTGGGCATGAGGCTGTCCCCTGGTCAAAAGACCTATGTTCTTGCCTGCAGGGTGGGACTGCGGGGTGCCCTGGTAACTTAGGTCCCTACCTGGCTGCCACTGATGGTTGTTGTGGCATGATTGTGTTCCCCTCTTAAACTCAGACACACTTACAATAAGACCTTAATATTAATGTTGATGTCATTATGCATTCTGTATGTTGTTTTTTTTTTTTGTTTGTTTTTTTTTTTGTTTACTCTTGTCTCTGTTGTTGTCTTGGTTTTGACTCACACAACTATTTGGCTAATCACTACACAATTCAGTGTGCTGTGATTGGGTATAGGTTTACAAAAGTCTGCTTTCAACCTGTTGGAGCCACCAAAAAACTATCAACAAATATCTAAAAAAATCCACTAAGTATTATTTAACCAAAAATGGTTTGTATGCTCTGGGGACAAATTTTGATGGATGCCTGAAGTGACTTGTGATAGGTGCAAGTGGGTGTGGCCTAATACCTGTTTGCTCGTTACTTCACATGCTATTCAGCAATCCTGATGAAGCGCACTAGAGACATCCTGTACTTTTCCATGGACATTAAATCCAATCAGTTTTATTCATATAGCTCAGAGTTACAAACCACATTGCCTCAGTAGACTTAACAGTCTGCACAGTTTGCAACACCCTCTGTCCTTAGACCCTTGGTTTGAGTGAAGAAACCCTTTTATAAGGGCAAAAAAGGAAGAAACCTCAGGAAGAGCGATGGAGGATGATCACTCTCCCAGGACAGCCAGAAATGCAGTAGATGTCACATGTACAGAGAACAAACTCAAAGAATTCACAGATAGTGATGACAGAATCACTGATACATAAGGATAATACAGAATGGAGGTGTCATCACGCAGCACTTGCATCAGACGATTTCCTGTTAACCTTGGTGACCTGGCAGACGATAGGACACAATATATATTAAAATCGGATGAAAAGTAATGAAATAGCATAACTTTGAATGCACATTAATTGAAATTCTGTACACACTTAAATAATGAAACAATTGTATGCTTAGTCTCTTTACATCAAACGGAACTGATCTTTGCTTGGCTTTGTCATAGCTGAAACCTGCACATTGCTGCTCATAGTAGGGGCCCATTGAACTGCTTCCTTCAGCTTCTCTTGTAAGAGTTTGCATTCATTTGGCGCTTGTTGCTATATTTAAAATATTGAATAAAATTCATTTTAGATCTTCACTGCATACATTGTATGTATGTGTGAACAGACGGAAAGGAACAGCTCGTGATCCTTAGCATGGCACATACTTTATCTGTTAATGGCTGCCAGTAGAACTGGGTCAGTGATGTTAATTGATGATATAACTGTTGATTAAGGTAGCAGGATGAGCTCTGATGAGTACGGGGTTATACTTTGCTTAGATTCAGCCACATGCTTCAAAACCAATGTATAATGATCCAAAACAACCTGTAAAAGCAAATCAAAAGCTTCTCAAGGTAAAGAAATTGGATATTCTACAGTGGTGAAATCATTCACCAGATCTCAACCCAATACGGCTTGCTTTTTGACTGTATTCTACAATTTGTTTGGCAGACGCCTTGATCCAAAGCAACATATCTTGCTCAAGGATAAGCAAGATGGTCTCTACCTTCCAATGAAGAGATGGCCACTCTACCAACTGAGCCATGTCACTGAGGACAAAACTGAGGGCCGAAAGACCCTCAAGCAAGTGGCTGCATTAAACCTCTGGCAAAACATTTCCATTGAGGGAACTCTAGACTTCAGGCAGCCATTGATTGCAAAGGATTTTCATCCACTGATTTAAAATAGTTGGCATATTTTTAGATATGTCAGTTTTTCTTTTGCTAAATCCTTTGAATTAAAGCTTAGAGTCTACATTGAAATCACGTCTTTACAGCAAAGGGAATTCAGTTCAATGCCATTCAAATCCATCGTGGTGATGTACAGAGGCAAAATAACAAAAAAATGTGTTACTGTTCAAGTACTTTGATACTTAACTATACGTTTTTCCTAATAAGTATGAACAGGTATATTAACATAATATTTCCCTAATCAGTCAATGCTTAAATCCAGTTTCTCTCGCTTGAACTGTTTTGAACATGGTTACAAAGCATTCCTAACATGCCATGTTGTTTGTTTGTGAATTCATTTGGTGTTTTCCTTTTTATGCTACTGAGAGAGCTAACTGTAGTGATCGTCACGGCTGTGTACATTTCACCCACCCTGGATGACCAGCCACGTTCACTCACTCCTCAGGGCCTGTGACGCTGCCTTCAGGTCAGGTGACAGAGCTCTGTACAGAGCTGCTCAAGCTGACCTGAAAAAAAGGAATTAAAAAGCCAAAGTGGACCTTAGGATGAGCATTGTCCCACCTGTCCTGTAACAACACATGGGAGGTGTGGCGGGCCATACAACACATCACAAACCACAGAGGCTGGAATGTGTCATGAGGAGACCTGAGTGCGTTGCTGACAGAGGTGCTAAATGGCCTCTTTGCCCGTTTTGAAGCATCTCAGCAGCACTCACCTGCTCCAGCCCTGTTCCCACCCCCACTTGGTTCCTGCACCACTCCACTCACTGTAAAGGAACACGATGTCAGGCGGGTGCTCCTGGCAGTGAACCTCAAGAAAGCTGCTGGCCCAGACGGAGTACCTGGCAATGTGCTCAGAGTATGCACCCAGATCTTCAACCTCGCCCTGTCCTGAAGTCAGCAACCCAGTGCCAGTGCCGAAGAAATCTCCCATCACCACCCTGTATGATGACCATCCGGTGGCTCTCACTCCAGTAATCATGAAGTTCTTCGAGAGACTAGCTCTTCAGCACATTAAGGACTCCCACCAGATTTCGACCCCCACCAGTTTGCATCTTGGGCAAACAGATCCACAGAAGACACCATTGCCATAGCTCTCCACTCTGCGCTGAACCACCTGGAGCAGCAACACAGCTATGTCCAGATGCTCTTTGTGGATTACAGTTCAGCCTGCAATACAATAATCCTGGACATCCTGACCACAAAACTGGTCACTCTTGGCCTCCCCCTTCTCACATGTACCTGAATAAAGGACTTTCTCACCAACCGTCCCCAGACTGTGAGACTTGGCCCCCACCTCTCCTCCACCCACACGCTGAGCGCCGTCTCCCCACAGGGCTGTGTACTGAGCCCCCTCCTGTACTGTCTCTATACCCACGAGTGCAGTCCGACCCACAACAACAACCTCATCGGACTGATCTCTAAGGGAGACGAGGCAGCCAACAGAGAGGAGGTTCTGAAGTTGGCAGCCTGGTGTTCAGAGAATAATCTTGCTCTGAACACCAAGAAAACCAAAGAGCTTGTCATTGACTTCAGGAAGCACTGCACCGACCTAGACCCCTACACATCAACGGTGAGTGTGTGGAGAGGGTCCATACATTCCGGTTCCTCGGCATCCTCATCTCCACCGACATCTTCTGGACTGATAAGATCACGGCAGTAACCAAGAAGGCTCAGCAGGCTGCACTTGCTGAGAATTTTCAATAAGTACAACCTGGACTCTAATCTGCTGCTGACCTTCTACCGATCATCAGTCGAAAGCCTGCTGACATCCTGTATCACAGTATGGTACGGCAGCTGCACCGCTGCAGACAGGGAGAGGCTCCAGAGAGTAGTTAAGGCAGCACAGAAGATCATCCGCTTCCCTCTCCCCTCCCTGATGGCACCTCCTGCTGCCTCAGCAGAGCCAAGAGCATCATCAAGGACAGCTCCTAACCTGGCTTTGTCATGTGCGATCTGTTGCCCTCAGGGAGGCGCTACAGGTGCATTAGCGCAAAAACAAAGGCTCAAAAACAGCTCCTTTCCCAAAGCCATAACTACCCCGAATTCAAATATGCACTGACTTTATACCCCCGGACTCTCTTACCCATTACTGTAACACTGTGAGACACCATACTGTGCAATACCTGTACATAGCACAATATTTATTTATCTCGAATTTACACATAAATCTCAGGACTGTTCACCTTTTGCACTACCTATTCTATTTTTTTTCTTTCTGTTTATCTTGTATATTTTATATTGTATATGTATATTTGATTGTTGCACTGGCACTGGAGTTGCTCTTAATCTCATTGTATAATGACAATAAAGGCATTCTATTCTATTCTATTCTATTCTTATGTGAGAGACAATGATTTATAATATACAGTATAATTTACATTTTGAATATTCTTTTTCATTGTTAACAATTTCTGCCGGTGGTACAATCGTGAAGCTTGACCTTGCTGTCTCTCACAGAGTCTGACATTCAAAGGGAAGATGACCACAAGCCTTAAATTCAAAGAGAAAGCCACAGAACTGGACACCAGAAGTTACAAGTGCCTCCTCCTTGCTCTGGTCAAACTCATACACGCTGACCCCAAACTCATGTTACATGTGAGTATGTCCCAATATTCAAAGTCACAAGGATTTAGCTGCTACAACCCAAAAATTTCATTCCTAAGTAATTACTTTTTTAGAGTCATATGCAGAAGTACCTAAACTATTGGTGTTGCTCTTCATTATTATTCTCAAGTATTCCACACTCTTTCCAACAAGCTACTAATCAGAACAGAAAAAAATTGGAAACGGCTCCAACTTTACCTCTAGCTAATAATGGTTGTCTATTTGGATATCAGTATCTCTCATGAGGAATGCTGATGTCTTTATTAAATAACTTATCATTTGTATATTATAATTTGCATTGGTTGAATTTACAAGCCAACCATTTTCAGCTATAGAGTACCCTCTATTGGTGCTTTGGTGGTATGTCATGTCTAAAATAAGGGTGTAGAACAAAACAGTCATAGTCAGTGGATAATGAACATGCCATTAGGATACAATTCACCAGAACTGCAAGTCCATGGTTAGATTCCTAATTTGGCAAATATTTCTTGCAGTTGTTCCCGTACTCTCTTAATGCCCTTTATTAATATTACAACTTTTCTGCAGTAAAATGCTGAGAGCCCCACATACCTACAACAAATGCAAGCAATTTGCAAGAGGTTTCAGTGGTCGCACTGCATTTTCTACATTGATGTTTCATTTGAACAATTTTTTTCAGGAATGACTTTAATATTTTGTTGTGTATTTTTTGGTAGAACCCAGTGAAGCAAGCTCCGGACATTCAGAGCAGCACAGCAGAACTCATCACTGGCCTGGTGCAGTTAGTGTCTCTAACCAACACCACTCAGCTCTCACAAGAAGCCATGGAGGTCAGAGGCTGAATCCACTCCTTCTGTGTCCTCCAGTGTTCAGAATGACATGTAGATTAGAAATCTACTGTGTCCTTGTATATTATTACTTTACAAGGGAAATGGAAAAAAAAAACCCTCCATTAACAAATCAGTGTAGTTTGTTAATAACAAACTTTAAGTTCAAAATTGTATATCTACATTTTTTTTTAGAACATTTAAAAGGTTGTAACATTAATTAATTTAACATAGTCACATCTTAGTGTCATGTCTCCTCTTCTTCCGCTTATGGGAGTGTTGGTCATGGAGACAGTTTCATGGCTATTTTAAAAAGAAAAATATAGATCAGAAATAGTGATTCTCTCCAGGGCACACTATATTCCCAGTCCATCAGTAATGCTAAGTACCAAACATCTCTGTCAGTTCATGTAGAAATATAATTCTCTTCATTTGCTGTTCGAAAGTGAAATCTCATTAAAACGTCTATTCTGCTCA
>CAAKHG010006242.1:6931-22646 GCA_901007715.1 Dactylopterus volitans
TATTATACCTGGCTCCAGCAAGCATATTTTGAAGTTCTAACCTTCCAACAACACGCTCATACAATTTTTTGCAGTAACATTGGCTACAGTAACTGTGTTGGTAGTGGGATCATTTAGAAAATGACAAACATTTCATTACCTTCATTGAGGCTATTTCAGGATAATGAAGTAATTAACGTGAATATAAATGAACGAAATTTGATTTCTGCTCGAGTCCTGACACAGTTCATAAGAAAACAAGGTGTGAATCATGATTTTGGGCGTTACCACCCTCTGACAAATCCTATCAACAATTCCATTCAGACCAATGAGAGAACCGTGCATGGCATTTATTAACAACAACAATCCGAACGACATATTGCTACAATCATTTTAGTGCCTGAGTTGCAAGAACCAAATGAGCAGCGACTGCGAATATTCTCTGAATGAAGCAAGTTTTTTTTTCTTTCAGTTGTGAAATTTGCATATTCTGTGATGGTAGGATGTCAGATTTTATATTCCACCATTATTAATTTACATACAGAAGCTTATAAATACATGACACCTACAGTACATGTGACTAATTCCCAAGATAGAAAAACAGCCGATCTTGACGCTCCATATCTTTATCTTATTATCTTGATTACTGCGGTGTTGCATAGGAGCACAGCACATAAATCATTCATTGCCAAGCCACACATCAAAGTGAAAGTATCATTTTTACGGGGCTGTTTAGAAAGCTACTAATTATTTGCTATGAATACACATCAGCATCACAGCCACTATCGCCTGCAACATGGACCTCACCAAGTACCCCATGGACAGACAGGTGTGCACCCTACAGTTGGAAAGCTGTGAGTACCTGAGAACATCTTCCCCCATCCACCCTTCATCATCCCATCTGAGTATGGCAGATGGCAAAAAATCAACCTCACCACCATAACCATCATAATGCTCATCATCATCATCATCATCGTCATCATGATCATCAGAATAGTGAGTATTTGCCAGAGTACAAAATCCAAAATGCAGTTCTGAGCAATCAAAGCTCACGTCTTTGTGTGTTCTTGTGTGTTCTTGTGTGTGTGTGTATATGTGTGTATGCGTGGCCAGGGGGTTACAACCTGCAGGATGTCGTGTTTTACTGGACCAGAGGGAACGATTCGGTGAAGGGTCTTGATACACTGAGACTGGCTCAGTACAGTGTGGAGAGCTACTACACATCAGTATCCGAGGCTGTGTATGAGACCGGTACGCGCTTAACACCAAAATAAAATGTACATTATTGCAGTGTTTTTTGTTTTTTTTTCCTTTCTTCAATTCAAAGATGCTGGGTGTCTCTATGATCTCCCGCTTTCCCCCACAGGACAATACCCCAAACTGGTGCTGCATTTTGCACTTCGCAGAAATGTGCTGTTCTTTATCTTGGAGACGTATGTTCCCTCCATTCTGCTGGTGGTTCTCTCCTGGGTCTCTTTCTGGATCAGTCAGTCTTCTGTGCCAGCGAGGACATGCATTGGTTGGTACCAGGGCTATTAATTAAATATAAATTTATGAATTAATGTAATGCACATTTTGAAGTGTGGCCTATTTTCGTCTTGGAACACAATCTCTTGTCAATTGAATGGAAACAGGGCTACAGTGGCTCTATCTGATCTGGTAAGGTTAGAGACGTTGGCATTGCATCACACCACTTACATTTTATCATATCATCATTCATTTAAACAAAAATCTGTACTTTTCTTTCTTGAATCTTGTGTGTGTCATTAAAAAAACTCCCAGTTGATGGTTTTATCATCTTATGACTTAAGGTATTGGACATTTTGAGCATGATTTATATTTTAGAAGATAAAACTAACACCATTTTGAGTATGTTGTGTTTGTGCGGTATCTAATTTATGAAAAACAGTAGAATTACTGCCTCATGGTTGCATTCCTTCTGTGACAGGTCATGTTCCAGTTTACATTCATTTCTATCCCGAGTTGATTTATTATGAATATGAGGGGTGCAATAGAATAAAAGTGTAACTCTTCTGCTTCTCAGTTATGCTGTTGTTGAATAATGCATAGAAGATCCGTTTTTGCGGGACATTATAATGTCACAATGCTGTTGACCTTTGACTTTTTGGACATTCAAAATTGTATTCAAGTAGAGATGGTGAAAAAACATCATGATATATGCATTCACAAAATATTGATGTTCTGATTATTTAATAGTCTTTATTTTTAACTTAATACAATTATAATTCAATTAAAATTAAATCAAAATTAAAGTTTGACGAATGCATGAATAAATTTACTGCATTTTTATGAGAGCTAGATCGGCAGGTGGTTGCAATCTAAAGAGTAATGTACTGATGGTGGCTCTGATGTGTGAGTGAGCATTTTTGTTCCTTTAGTAATTGGCCACAGGTGCATTGCAGTTACTTTTGAAGTGGGCAAATAAATTGGTGTGTTCTGTTTGCTATTCAAACACCATTCCTAACAATGAATAATCAGCCTCATGGAAACCTGATGGTCGCTAAATTAGCTTGCTAAATAACCTAAAAATCAACCATTCCTGAATTAGTTTTTGCCAGCCAAAGGCTAAACATTGCTTTTCTGTTAGCCTAGTTGTGATTGCATTTGAGCTTTTAGGAAAAAATAAGGGGGAGGGGGTATTTGATTTTATATGAGCCCGCTGTTTTGATGTTGCAGATGCCAGCTGCTAGTGGAGACAGTTATTTTATCAGATGGATCCCAAAATAAAAGGCAGCACAGTAATGACTCAATCAAGTTTTCATGAAAAAAAATCCTCCATTCAGTCTGATTCAGTAGGGTCATAACTGATAGGGGT
This sequence comes from Dactylopterus volitans, assembly GCA_901007715.1. Lineage (NCBI taxonomy): Eukaryota > Metazoa > Chordata > Actinopteri > Syngnathiformes > Dactylopteridae > Dactylopterus > Dactylopterus volitans. The sequence goes on from CAAKHG010006242.1 coordinate 9,747, forward strand.
CTTCAATACATTTCAGAGCATTTTATAAAAAGGTTGGTTTGCTGCACCGCTGTCTGAGTAAACATATTTTTGCACCTGAATTAAATATAAGCAGATGGATTTCTGATTGAGGCCATCTTTCATCAACAAATAAACTGATGCATTCACCAGGAGTGACCACAGTCTTGACCATGACCACTCTGATGATGGGCGCCCGCACCTCCCTACCCAACGCCAACTGCTTCATCAAGGCCATCGACGTCTACCTGGGCATCTGCTTCACCTTCATCTTCGGAGCGCTGCTCGAGTATGCCTGTGCCCACTTCTACACCATGCAGCAACAGACGGTGGAGGATCTGCACAGGGTGAGCAGAACATTTTAAAGTGGCACATTTAACTGTCAGCTGTTGCTAGCATGTATCGATCTTTTCAGGATCTTCAGCGAGAGTTCAACGAGGCCAGCGGAAACGGCTCCATCCCCGTCATCAGCTCCACTCAGCCACAGCAGTCCATGGAGATGGACTCCACGTCCGAGGAGGGGACCACAGGGCAGCCAATTAACAGCGACACACAGATCAGTGTGAGATCAAGGGAGAAGATGGCAGGCCAAGGCTGCGGCCTGTCAACAGTGAAGGACGCATCGCGGAGGGCGGCGTCCGTCTTCGTCGTGGAAAACCCTCACAACATTGATCGCCATGCCCGCACCGCTTTCCCAACAGCATTCTTGTTTGTCAATATCCTCTACTGGCTGTATTATCTTTTTCTCTGAGTGCTGCTGTTTTATAAGTCTCAGCAACAAAAGAGTTACTCTACCTCTTCATTTCAGACCCAAAACCAGTCGCCACTGCCCCCATCGAAAAGTGTGAAAGCTTATTGCTGAATCTTCTCTTCTGACAGATGAGAGCTTCAAAACAATGAACACCAGCCAGTAGATATGTATGCAATGTATCAACACCTGTGACGAGACGTGAACGAATAAAAGACTAGCAACGTGTTGTGAGTAAACAAACCCTGCGATCGTCTATTTACTGACAAAGACACGGAACAAATGAAGATGAGTTTACTAAGAGGCAGCCTGGCCTGCATCACACTATACTGTACGTCGTTGTTGCCTGCATTTAGAGACTGATGAAGACGTGTTTTTCCTCATTTTGGCTTTCATACATTGTTTGTATGATATCACGTTCTGTATATTAACTTAATATCATGTGAAATTAACATAATACATCAGTGACTGAGGATGTGCTGTAATCTGGATAGAAATGATTTCAATGGCCGTTTAGCAGCAAATGACTGAAAAATAAATACATTGAGAATAAATAACTCTCGTCTCATCTCCTCTACTTATCCGGGTCTGGGTCCCGGGGGCAGCAATGGTCCAAATTGCATCAGACCCATATGATTCCTCCTGCAGGTGGTGAGCCTGCTGGAGGACAGTCCCATGTCTCTGCCTCAGGCTGGACCTGACTGGACCCTATGAGCAAAGGCCCGGCACCCCAGGCGCTTGCTGACAGGCCCCCTCTCCAGGCCTGGCACCAGGGTAGGGCTCTGGTAAGCCTCCGGGCAGGGCACACTGGTCCCTTGATATTTTTAATCCCATATGCGTCTTTATGGACCATTCTCTGTCTGACCTTCACCCAAGACCAATTAGCCATGGAAGACCCTTCCAGAGGCTGCTGCCCCCAACAACATAGCTCCTAAAAAAATTATCATTCTCTTACAAAGCTGTCAGATCTTATTCAAAAAGTGTGCAAAGTCTTTTTTAAGACCTAAAAATATAAATCACAGCTGACAAAATGCTCAAGAGGACTGGAGGCTGTTTTAAATGTTGGGTGTTGCCATGTGCATTTATACCATGTGTAAAGCATGCAAAATCACATATAAAATCTATAATAACTATAAAACAATAGAACTATAATAATCAAATTTGCACTTCTTAAACAAAAGCATTGATAAAAAGTTTTAAACAGCTTTTAATTACAATAGTTTTGCTTTGGAAGCAAACTCTGGTCAACCAGGTGTCACCAGGACTTCCTCACTGAATTTGACAGACATCAGAATATAGACGCTCAAAATGATTGACACATTTAGTGGCTCTTGTAACCAGACCAACAAGCCTGAACTCACTTAAAACATATGGACTTTCCAGAAGGTAACATGCGGTGCAGCCTCTGCATGTGCTTGTTTTACACCAACAGAAGGTCACTATGATAAAATATTAAAGGAACCCTCCAGTGTTCACATTTATTTGCTAGAAGTGGGAAATTTCTCTTTACCCCACTATGAATATCAACCATACCAACCATACCAGTCTGGGTGAATATGCATCTCTCATTTGATGGCAATCGAGCATTGAAGCAGTGTAATGCACATGCAACTTGGCTCAAGTTTAATCACTGTAAATTCGAGTCAGCAACTTTCTCCTTCACGCTCTTCACTCTACCAGTTTGGATGTAAAGAGGACTAGAATTATTCCTTGTCATGACAACTGTAAGCTCTTGCCTCACGACCTCTCATTTTTGTGTATGAAAATTCACAAAAAAAAATGTGAAAATCTTTGTATTTTATATTGTTGGTAAATGATATGGTATTTATCATATAAACAGGTGGTGGTTATCCCTTACTTGTACGGAAGCTTAACCCCAGCCCTGCTCCCTCACACTCCTGGTAACATTATCCATATTAATCATAGTTGACTATCACTTCATCTCACGAGTGAGAAACACCCGTTGAGGGGGAAGTCTCCGGAAAATATCAGATTTAATACGACTTTTTCCGAGAAGGTCGCTCTGCTGAGCATCATTATCAGTAAATTATGATTTTACTTCCTCAATCCTGTAACCTTTAAGAAAACCGTAAAAGCAGGCGGGGGTCTTTGCAGAAAAATGAAATGGGGAGAAAAATGACACTAGGTGGATATCAGATAATAATCACATTTAATGACAAAATGTTAAAAACTGTGGTTTCATATGATAAATCAATGCGTCAGTGAAAAACTTAACACCATTCATAATTAAAATTAAGGCATTTAAAGGCATTTTATGGCTTTAAATTGCAACCTAAAAAAAAATCTAAATTATGACTTGTTTATGACTTGTTAAGGATCAGCAGATTTCCTGCTTATCCACGTAGGAGAACTGTAAAGTGCAAAAGTCATCCACAGGTTCCACGGAGAGGTGCTTCAGATGACATAAATTGGAGCGATTTCCTCTCAGAAAGTATTGATTTGCATTTTTGAATTGCACTTCTTAGTTATCCATTCAATCATCCATAACAAGTGTTTAATACACAGCTTCAGCCTGCAAACAGAAGCTATGAGCAGTCAAGTAACCCAGTCAGCCTCCGTGGCACATCGCTGACGGCAATGTCTGATGATACTGATGAGAACTAAACATTGTAAACGTATGAAACAAATGGAACAGTAGTCGAGGCTCACTATGTACAGGCAAACATGTAATATTTATAGAAAAGGCAAGTCATCACTAAATCCATCCTCTTCTTGGCCAACACATCACATTTACAAATTAGTCTTTACACACTTGAAACTCACTTAATTGAACACTTCCCCCTCGTGCTACACTGGACATGACACAATCCTACACACACTTTTCTTCTGTCTTTCTTTCACATGTCGCCGTTTATCTCACCCCTCTTTGTCACATTTGAGTCACTGTCATTTAAAACGGTGAAATATGTGGATGCAGACAAAATGCTCCTGGATTTCTGGCACCTAAGCTCCCTCTATGGAGACAGAGGAGTAAATATTAGAGTTGCACCTCCACCTTGTGGCTAATTTCTTTCATTACAACATTTATTGGTTGGAAGTCTGTGCTGTGGGATGTTTGATTGCAAGTTCTCTTAAGTAGGACTGGAGGCTGGGATAGTTGCATCCTGATATGTGTTCCATACTTCAGAAGTACTGTCATGATGCTGCTTTTAGGTTCCCTTCTTTGACTCCCATTCCTAAAAAAAAGAGAAGAAGCAATAGGGCAATGTGAAATCTACGAATTTACCTGAAGAGTTCAATTTCAAGTAAAGTGAGCAAAACTGAAGTGGACGACAGAATGTCATTGTAATGCAAATAAATAAACAAAGAAAAAATGTTCTGTACAGTTTGACTGATTCTCAAAACACAGTGTCAGTGTAGCTACTTGCGTCATGACAGCTGCAGTATTCATCAAAAGCAGGAGCAGCTCGTCACAGTGACCATAGTTAATCAAGTTGCACACTTACAAATGTCAAAATACTGAATGTGAGTGCATTAACACAAGTGTAGATCTGTTAAAAAGTGACGTGTTAACATTATATGAATACTGATTCTATGAAAGCCATGTAGAGCCTGAGAGAGAACTGGCCTTTATTAGAAGCAGGGGAATAAGTGAGGGATACCTTTGCTTTCTGCATGACTGTTCCTGTGGAGGAAGCATACACCGATGGAGGTCTCTTGCGCATCTCCGAGGCACAATTCACTGGTAGCGACTCACTGTAGATATTCTGGGTCTTTTTTCTGGAACCCTGAACGAGGAGGAGGCGGCTGAGCATGTAAAAAAATGAATTTATCTTCACTCAAAAATCATCAAAACTACCTTAGCAGGTGGTGTGGCCTCCACTGGTGCACCCAGCGCTCCACCTGCCAGGCTCTTCTTGAGGTTCTCTTTGACTTGGGTCAACCGGAGCTCGAGGTCCACCCTCTCTGCCTCCTTAGCTCTGCAGACTTCCTCCAGCTGGGACACACGCTTGTTCAGGAGGTGCGTCCTCCTCTCTGCTCCACGGCCAAACAGGGACACAAACAACAGCAGAATCTCCATTTTCAGTCATTTAAAGTACAAATGGGGACAGTGCTTTATATTTGTAGTTTTGAATGATGCTACATTTACACCCATGTATGTTTTTTTTAGATTACACATTCAAACGGAAAGTCATAAAATAGATTTAAATACGCGTATGTAGTAACAATACTAAAGTACGTGACAGAAGCATCGTCTACGAGAGTGGTACTGTTGATTCTGCTGCCTAATTAGTGCTTTTAGGTGTTATTTGGAATGGAGCGTTTTTACACTGTGGTGTTGCTACATTCCCTTAGAATGATCTGTATACTTCCTTTATCTCAAGCAAACCACTGAGCAGCTAGGGGAAATTCATTTGATCAAACAGGAATTTCGGCATAATACCTAAATTTGACGTTGTATCTATCCCTGCGGGGAATATATCTTCTCTCATGTCCCTCTAACACTCTAATAAAAGAGGTCACATCCAGAGCATCTCAAATGTACAATATATATGTATATGTATAATGTATATATGTATGTATGTACAATGGCTGATAATGATTTATGTAGAATCTGCCCAGCGTTTTGCTCTGCATCCTCTCACCAGAGGCGGTTTTCAGCTCTTCCTTCAGCTCTCTCTTCTCCTGTCGCAGGGTCACCAACGTACAACGGATTCCATCCCTATCTCTTTCCAGCTCCTCTTTTTCTTTTAGATAACGCTTGGCGTCCTCCTCAGCTCGCGTTTTCCCATACTTCCCATACTGGTTAGCATCTGGGTAGAGCGGAGAAAAGATGAAAGGTCAAATGTGCATGGGTCATGGGAAGGAGACGGAACATCTCATGCCTATCCATGCGGCTGTCATTGCTTATATATCACGCTGTCCTCAGGTGAGAAGCAACACAGTACCTCCACGGGTGATACACCTCACTTAATCTCATCTTTTCCATGTTTTGAGGAAGACATGTGGGGAGAGCACAATGTATAACGCATATATGAGAGATAAAAACACAGAGTTATGCAGAGGGAGAGGTCAGAAGGCGAGACAGCGGATCTAATGTGTGTCCAATAAATCTCGGGTTGCATCCTGAAGCCTTCAGCCCTGGAGAGTGCTCGCTCTTTGATGTGTCAGGACATCACAGCAGCGGCCAGCGATGCAGCGCAAAGAAGAGCCGAGCACACCGATATCACTTTTCTGAATCCAGGAAGCCAACCGACACAACGGAGCAAAAGAAAGAGGTGGAAGGTGAGAAGGCAATGGAGAGCGGAGTGGAGAATCGAGGTGGAAGAACGCTCATATGGATGTTTATATCATTGAAAAGGAGTTTAACCACGAAATTAGAATTTATGACTACTGGGACAGACCACTATCAAGACATTAGTTCCTTCCAAGGACAGAGAGATGGAAAGCTGAGATGGCCATGAAGCTTAAAGGACGAAGAGGGGAAGCTCTAAAAAGCTTTAGGCTCATCAACACTGAAGACACATTATTGTTACCTTTATAAAACAAGTCAAGGCACTTACTTGAGCCTGTTCGTTTGAGGGAGACTAGTGGTTTGGTTTTGTCGGAGTCACTGCTGGAAAAACTTGACCGCCGCTTCCCTTGTTTTCCACACTGCTGCCTACAGTTCTCCACTGACTAGGAGGAGGAGAGGGTGCGGGGGTGGGTGGATCAATGAGAGGGGAGAGGGAAAAAAAAATTTGTATATTCGGCTCAGCAGTCAACGGAGCTTTAGATTTATGGGCCTGGGTGTGGATATTTGTGGCTGTAGGTGGTGAGAGGCATGTGTTTAAGTGCATGTTAGCAGGGTTAAGAAAGGGGTTTACAGGCTATAAAACTGACATGACCTCTTGCCTTTGCTGCACCAATTTGATAACTCTTTCCCCCACTCCCACTCCCACAAACTGCCTTTCCTCTGGCCTGGAGAAAGCCGCCACTGATGGTCAAGTAACAGAGCTCCCTCATTTTCAGACAGCAACAATTAACAGCAGCCTTATTGTCACCTCAAAGTAAAGCCTGACATTTGAGGTTAAACTGAACTTGGCAAACACGTGTGTGCGAGCGTGTGTGTGTGTGTGTGTGTGTGTGTGTGTGTGTGTTTGCATCTCATCATGAGTGGCCCACCTGCATGTCCTCAAGTGGGACCTCGTCATATGTTCTGGAGTCTGAGGAGGGGCTGGTGGATGATGTGACCCACCTACGGATCAGAAAGACAGAGGAGAAATGATGTCTGTGTGAGGTCAAAGTGTCACAGCTAGGCTCGGCGGCCCTCCCGTGACCTCGCCCAAACATCTCAGCTCCCCCCTCACTGTCTCACTCACAGAAAAGAATGCCGGGCAGCGTCGCGGATGTTGGCAATGGTGTCCACATCAACATAGTCATAATGCAGCGACTCGGGATCTGTAGCCGAGCCAGTTTCCGCCAACAGGACGCCGAGCCATTTTCCGAGCTCGTCTGAACTTCCCGCCTTAAAAATCCCACAAAATAATCATGTAAAATAGCTACTGACCTCTCAAATAAGTTAATCATTTATAATCTGGTGAAATAGACATAGTCATACAGGTTGTAATATAGGTTCTGAATATTAAGACCTCATAGTTAAAAGTCGTGTGGCTAATAATTCAAGCACTCCAAGTATTTACAATCATTATTAACACAGCATGTGGCTCTTTCTGGTCTCCTCCAGTTTCAGAGGTAAACATCTGACAGCAGCTAAATGTTCCCCATGTTTATTAGCTAGAGTTCTTGATAACTTTGTCTGTCTGTTGAGTAGTATACATTGCATGTGGTTAATACTGATCTGTGACCCTTGAAATTAAGATGCAACGGGAAATCATTTAACCTCCAGGGCAGCCACTGCTGTGCTGGCACGCAGGATCCGGAAAGCAAAGGGGTGTTTAGGTCCCAGTCCGGGCACAACCTCACAGCCATGGAGCGGAAGGGAGGGCTGCGAGGTCCGAGGGTCACCTCTGTCATGGTAGAAATGCAGAAAGCCTCTGCACACACAGCACCACTGTTCCTGCCACACTTGGTTCACTAGCACTGACAGGTAGCCTGCATGGTGAGGATGTGGAGGCAAATGAAGAACAATGTATGCAGACCTGGTAACCTAAGAGTGACGGTGAAGCGAGGAGGCTGACCTTGCCGAGGGTCGCTATAGGCTGTCCCGGGACGAGGAGGTTTCTTCTTGGAGAAGCTGATGATGCGCGTGATCTTTCGGCCCGCAGCAAAAGCCCCACGTTTCATCTTACCTGCGTCAAAAATGCATAACTTTAACAGTGGGCTTTGGACGTATGTTTGTAATGTTGAAATCATGATTCATTTAAAACAACAGTTCCACATTTTGTTTGTCCCAAAGATTGAAACCTGAAAGGAAATCAAAAATTTGCAAAATCCACCAATCAGCACCTCTGAAGCTCACTGTTAGTGAGTGAGCAGTGACGACACAACTCGGGAAAGTTACAGTATTCAGCCAAGAAAAGGTCTGGAGCATACCCCCAAGTAAAGTCACAGCTGAGCAGCTTTTACACTCGTTTTTGCACAAACTGTTGGTTAATGAACTTTAAATGTGTGTGGTGACAGTTTTTGTTACTACAAAACAGAGTTAGCCGTTTCCCCTCGTTTCCAGCCTTTACGAAAAGCCAAGCTAACCCGCTGCTGACTCCAGCTTCAAATTCATCATACAGACAGGAAAGTGTCATTAATCTTCTCACTAATCAATTTGCAAAAAGACCAATGAGTGAATTTCCCAAAATATGAAACTGTTGCTTAAACTCGTGCAATGCGTTTGCTAAAACTGCCCAATACACTCAAGGTGTGTGTCTCACCATTTTCCCTGCAGTTCTCCACTGTTGACATACCAATACTGTCTGAATCTGATGCATTCTTCTCTGCAGAGAGTCTCTGAGGAAGAGCACACACACACACACACACGCACGCACACACGCACGCACACACGCACGCACGCACGCACGCACGCACGCGCCCACACACACACACACACAGATTATTTATGCAACAGTTTGGCAATCGATAAAACATAAACAAACACACAAACACTGATGGCAGCATGCTATCACGCAAGGTCCTGTCCTAACCGAAAGGAGTAATGGGAGGTTCAGTGTCATGCCCGAGGACTTGTTGGCCCGTGGAGCCAGGGATTAAACCAGAACCGCAGTTTGATAGGATCATGTCTTTTCCATCTGTCTGGGTTCTTTCACACTCATTACCAGGAGCACGTAATGAGACACACACACACACATTTTCCACCTATTGTCCTCCTACTGGCGCTATGCCTCACGTTTGCTTTCGTTAATGGAAGAAGCTGCAGGTTTATGTCCTGACAGGTTGCTAAGCTATAAATACGATGTGCCCGTTCCAACACTGACTCACTGCCTCCCCTATCATTGCTGTCTTAACATCTAATTACACCACCTGCCTTTGCATTCAAAGCAGATACAGGTGTTACTGTATTCTGTGTAAAACCCAGTAATAGTTTAGGAAAGTGATATTAACAACACAATAGCCGCTTGCCACCCTGCTTTTCCTCCCTAGCAATGAAAAGGAATTATGTCTTGTGGATAATAAAAAGCGACTGAGACATGCTGAAAAAAAAAAAAAACATTCTCTTTTAGTCACTCACCTTGTCAAGTTCAGTCTTTCTCGGAATGACTGGAGACGCAGACTCATCGGGCCCTGTGCTTTGACCGCTCACTTCTCTGACAACCTGCAGGAATGTTCTATTAGTAGTCCTCTCAAAAGGTAAATTTCTTTGTACTGTCCAAACAGTTCCAGCGATTTTCAGGAAGGCTAAATAATGCATTGCTGGCAGTGCATCATATCTAAGCACCGCCTACCCGAAGCCATCGGTGGGCCTGCTCCTTGCTTTGTACAGCGAGCACCAGCACGTCTCCATTGGGTAAAGTGAACCGTAGTTCATGGTGCTTCCTCTTGCTGTCTTTTGGAGCGTAGACCACAGTGCACTGGGGCAGCAACAGGTCCACGTAGGGACAGGTGTCCTTAGAACTCTTATAACACTAGAGAAAGGAGAAGAGAGCAGACATAATACAGATTCAGCAACACAGGCTGTTTGTGGGAGTATTGATTGAGTACATGAGTATGTAAATCTCCACCTGTAGTCTATTATCTCTTATGACTGTCAGCTGTTTGGCCCACTGGCCAAAGCGTTTCTTGCGCAGCAGGAAGGCACAAATACGACAGTCTCTGGCCGGCGGCATGGAGCTTTCGTCCGAGGGCCACTGATGTGTTAGTCGAGCACCAGGGCTTCTCTCTTCTTCATCTTCCTCGTATGACTCGTACGAACTGCTCAGAGCATCAGAGTCGTTGTCTGGGAGAGCGGCGACAGAGCACATGAACGCATGAAACAGCTGCTCTTCCCCTTTTCATCACATTTATTAAGCGTCCTGGACTCACAGGAGTTTTTGCGGTGGGAGTTTATGCAGGTTGTGGGGTAGGTGTTTTCTGCATCTTCATAACCATCCTCAATTGAGTTGGGAATTTGGGACCTGACTGAAAATGAAAGACCGCTTATTTTCCATCATGCGTTTGTATGTATTTTGTACTTAAATTCACAAAACTGCTATTTGACTCTATGGGCACAATTTAAATGCTAAGTACTGACACCCTACAGACAGAAGTACCTTTGTATAGAAGCAAAAAACCCTACAATGGGCAGCATGTACTGTACAGTTTGGGAGAGTTTTACCTCTTGTGATTATGTATTCGGGCATCTTGCCGGGACTGAGAGGCACTGCCTCCTCATAGTACTCCTCAGGAGGAGGTGTTGTGGGCAGAGGGGGAGGCGAGTCCGCTGAGTGTCGGGCTGGAGAGTCTCCATTGTTCTGCTCGCGAAGACACACAAATATATATTTCCTCCACAGCCACTAAAGTTTTCTTTTTTTCCCCCACAGCAACAGAGCTGCGATGGAATCATGAATCTGAACATGATGTGTGAGTCATGTGTGCATGGAAAACTCCCACAAATTAGAACACAATCAATTTTTTCCTTCAGTTTTCTCTGTAATCCATTTAGAGTTGCCATTAAAAAAAAAGCTGTCAAATTCAAATATCGGGCGACAGGGTGGTGCGGTGGTTAGCACCGTTGCCAGGTTTGACTCCCGGCCTGGGGTCTTTCTATGTGGAGTTCGCATGCTCCCCCCGTGTCTGCGTGGGTTCTCTCCGGGTACTCCGGCTTCCTCCCACCTCCAAAAGCATGCTGAGGTTAACTGGCTACTCTAAATTGCCCGTAGGTGCGAGTGCGAGTGTGAGTGGTTGTATGTCTTTCATGTGGCCCTGCGATGAGCTGGCGTCTCGTCCAGGGTGTACCCCGCCGTTCGCCCATTCGACAGCTGGGATCGGCTCCAGCATGACCGCGACCCGGAATAAGCGAAAGACAGTAAATGAATGAAATTCAAATATCACATTCAACCCGCAAAACATAGTGCTGTTATTTTATATCGAAGTGATCATCGGTTTGGGATTCCCGATCTGTTACAGAACTCTGGCCACTTGCCTGTTTTAGTGTCTCAGTTTGTGTGTCCTTGTCCTGCTTCAGATCATCTGTAACGTCCTTCAGGTCTCCGAGCTCGCAGTCTATCAATGACAGTAACTCATGCTTTACTTGTGCATGGCAGCTAATTCATTGCTGATCTAGTGATGGATTTAATGGTGCCAAGCTGGAGTCGGAACTCACCAAATGTCTCAAAGAGGGACTCCACAAAGCTGGTGCCGTTTCTGTACACGGATGAGTTCATGTAGATGTATTCTGGTCCTGAAACTGGAAAAGAAATGTGGAAACACACACTTGTGAAGCGTTGCAATCCTAAAACTTCAGTTCAGTTGTGGTTTGCAGGTAGACTGTGTCAGATATGACCTAAAATTAGCTTTAGCTATTCCAAAACAACCGTAAATGAGTGCAATATGCTGTCTTTAAGTGTAAAGCCTATTCTGGAAGCCTGAGACAAATTCACTGTCAGTTCGCTTCAGGTATCTTCAGACTTCTCTGCCTGACCTGGTGACTGCATCTGCTGCAGGAGATTCCAGACAGAGGTCTTCTTCTCTTGGGTAGAGGAGCTCAGGTTCTCCTGGTCCAGCATCTTCAGCAGTACGCCCAGCTCAGTCACCAACACCTCCATTGCTGCACGGGGGTCAAAAGTCAGAGGGCAAGGGTTCGATATATCAGCAGAGAGAGCAAAGGTCAGTCTGCGAAATCTAAACAGAACCTTTTGCCTTATACTTTCCTTTTCTGACACTTAAGTTTCACAGTGTCAGACTCCCTAATCTCTGTCAGTGTCCAGACTAAACATCAACAGAACGAAAAGTGACAGCAAACATGTTTGCAAATTGCTAATTTGCTCTTTAGAAAAGTGGAACTGAGGGAACCATAACTAATGTCTTAGATGCCAGAGAAGAGAGAAGCACAGAAAGGCTGCAGCATCTCCTCGCAGCAGCTTTGAATCATTTCTGACTCACAGACATGCAGACGGGCACCACCCAGATGTCAATCAATCGCTCTTAGTGTTGAGAGGCTAAATTAAAAGTATTGTTATGCTGTCAGAAATACGAGCACCTGACCAGAGTGACTGGATATGGCGCTTTGAGCAGATTTTAATTTGTAGTGACTTGATCTTGATCCAACATTTGGGGGATTTAAGTCATGAAGAGCAAGGGTTGGCTCAGATACGCTGTGAAACAGAAAAAATAGACAGACTTGCGAAAAACAAACTCTTCACAGGGCTCTGTAACACTATGAAGACTCAGATTATTGGTATATTCACATCATATGTTGATTCGAGAGGTGGGGCCGGCCCAATCCCTGTTTTCTTGACAGAACCTAAACAAACGGTCTCACTGCCCTAGACAACCTGCAAACAATGTGTGTGTGTGTGTTTGTTTGAATTCCTGCTTTATCTGATGTGGTGCCAGACACTAGCAAGTGTCACCAAAACTAGCCACCATGTCTCTTGTGTAGTTTTCATTCCCTATGCTGCAGTCATGTCTCTCTTTAGTTTTGTGTGCATTCTTCCACCGCGCGTGTGTGTGTGTGTGTGTGTGTAGTCTAAAACTAATTTACCCCATGGGGAATTTATTTGCTCAGAGAGCAGAAACAGCGGGGAACGCTTCTGTCTAATGGG
>CAAKHG010006249.1:12921-35955 GCA_901007715.1 Dactylopterus volitans
GAAGGAACAAATGTTACATGAGCATAGACAGTTTTGTAGTTACCCTTAAATACATTTCAGTCAATCATGCTGTGTTAGAGCCCTATGAAATCTGTTATATTTTTTTTCCAAATTCCACTTATTTCTTTTCCAGAATTGAGTTTTTATTTTTCTTAAGTTGACGTGATTTATTATTTTTTTTTTTTTTACACCATTGTTATCAGCAGAAAGTGTGAAATAGCATTTCATTAACCAGTCAAGTTGCGGTTTATATTTAGAGAAAGAAAATTTACTCTTTATTCTTAATATATTTAATTAATGTCATTTTGTCAGAATTTCATCCTGTTCGACTAAAATGTTGTCAAAATCACTGCCGGGCTTCACGCTCAAATACATAACTGGTCATGTCATCATACCGTTGACCTCCGACCACAAAAATCTAATCCACTCAGTTCACCCTGGTGCCAAATTTGAAGACCTTTCCTCCCAGGTATACCTGCGATATTTCATTCATGGACAACCAAAAACATCATGTGTCTGCCTGAGGTTGTTGCCTGTGTGGCATCAAAATATAGTCCTTTGCAGCTTTTATGTAGTAGGCTGTTTCGTTAGCTCACCAGTGATGATGCATAGCAACTGCAATGCATCCGTTGTCTCATCAACGAGTGCAAACGTCTTCCCGCGGATCTTCTGTAAGATAGCAATGATATGTTGTTCAACCACAGGGGAAAGGCGAGTTTTCTGGAGCATGAGCGTTCATTGCGCATATTTTTACAGGTCAAATCAAAAGTATGTTGTCAGAATATGCAAAGCAGCTGACTGCCCGACTCAGTCATCATTCCGTCGACTCCGAAACGTTCAAAACTCATTCTACAGTTAATTCCATTTTTATTGCCCAGTTCAGCGATTCCATTCGGTTTTTTTCCCACAGTGTGTAAATCACTGGGTGCTCCTGTCACAAGTATTAAGAGGGCAATGCAAACATTTCTTTGAGATTGGCTGCCAAGATTATCTTATATCCAGTAGCTTATTATTGCTTGATGATCTGGATAGCTACAAATTAACACTAAAAAACACAACTCCCTAAATGTTCTTGTATAATTTGCAAACAGCTGAGCACTAAGCACATCAAAGCCCTTCGCTCTCCCTCCCTGGAGTCCATTCACCCTTATCTCCCTCCCTCTTTTATTCCCCATTTATACAGTTTCTGATACAGTCCCTGTAGATTCTGCAAATGGCCAGATGTTTGGAGAGGAAACAAATGGTTGGGTGTTACCTATTGAACTACTTAGACATTTCAGACAGGTTTTCAGGAGAGTCAGCAATCCATCTAGAGCTTCTCTATTTGATTTGTACCCAACAGTAATTTGGCGGTATTAGTGCTATTTTATTGTGTTTTGTGTAATAACCCATCAATATTTACCTCTTAATTATGTTTATGGTTCAAAGTAATGTCTTCGCTCGATCTAAACTAGAGCGGCCTCATTCCAGTTCTCCAAGTGAAGCTGGCATGCTTAAAGCATTCTGAATAATGAATGGAACGTATCCTCCACAGGAGCTTCATGTGAGTGCAAAATATGTAGCCATACAAGAAAATCCATTAAAATGGAGATCTTCAGAGGTGTTTCCATTATTTTCATGCAGAGATAATGCAACATCAGTGTCAGAGAACAGCCACCAGCATACGGTGAATTTGTTATATGAAAACGCATTGAAGTTAACAAAGAAGAACATCTAAAGCTAAAACAGAGCTGAATAATCTGATCGGTAAATTGTGTCTGGCTGTGATTGCTACAACAACAGTACGACTGGTCGACATTTTGCAATGAGACATTGTGAGCATTCCCAGCTCGTATAAGCAGAGATTAATAATGCATCATTTTTGGTCAGGTTAGCGTTAACGTTCGCATCGTGAACAGCGTGCATATGACAACGCTTTTGCGTGTGTGTGTGTGCGCGCGCGCGTTTGTGCGCACACACCATGACGAGCAGCCTTAGTATGCTTAGCAGCAGCTCCACAGCCATGCACTGATGGATGAGGTGCTCTTTACTTTACTGATGTACTGTGATCAATGCTGATGCAACAAAAGCGAGATGGACAGAGAGAAAGCAAGAGAGAGAGCAGAGGTAATGTGCTGCCTCTGCAGATCCCCCTTTCTCATTCTCTCTTTCTCCAGCTCCCTCTCTCTCGCCCAGTCTTTTTGCATTAATCCTCCCCTCTCTCCACCAGTTTCCCACTCTGTTGATCCCGCTGGTATCTGCATATGCTGCACTCTTTACTCTCGCCTTAACTAATATGACACGGTGTTTCCATGCAGAGCATATGCTGCACGGGGCAACTTTCAGCAGATTATTAGATTATAGATTAAACACAGAAAGTTGAGTGTGTGAGAAAGCGTGTGTGTGTGTGTGTTCGTGTGAGTGTTTGTGCATGGCCCATTCCAGCGTCAGACTTTAAAAAGGACACAAACAACATGTTTAACTGTCAGGCCTGGCCTCTCATGTTGCCTAAATGTGGTTAAGAGGCTTTTATTTTTAGTCTTTTGCTGTTGTGAGTTAAATAAAACAGCAGTAATGCAGCTTCACTAATCCTCTCACACACAACTAATCCTAGCAGAACACCACTGTAAATACTCTGTGGGCTGCATTAAAGCACAAATCACTCAATCCTTCACTGAGTGTTTTATGCTCATTTTGGTTCAGATTAATAGAAATTTTTCATCTACGAGAGATGTCCCAGAAATATCAGGGCTTCCACTTGGACTTGCGTGTGCACGATTTTGTGTGTGTATATTTGTATTATTTCTGTCACAGGGACATAAATCTGTTCACACAGTCACACTGTGGAAAAAAACAACAAACCCCAATTAAAATAGGGTGAAGACTTGCTGAGGTTAGGGTAGGTCGATAGGAAATGAATATGAGTCAATATAATGTGAAGGAAAAATAACCCCCTGAACTGTGTGTACTTACAATGCCAGAGCACTGAAGTGCGCTGTAAATACAGTACTCATTGTGAGAATCAATACAAAACTGTGTGCTTGAGACAGACAGCAGCCATAGTTATGGATATGAGACAGTCTCTGTCTGACCTTGTTCCACACCATTTATCTGAGGACTGTGTGGGCTGCTTTAGAATGCATGATCCAATCTCTTCTTAAAGCCGTCTTTGCACTTGGTCTCCATAGTCCTCTGATCCCACCAGACTTTGTTTTTTTGTGTTTAATTGTTGGGGTTGGTCCAGTCAGCTAACAGAAAGATAGGTTGACACGATGTACATGTTGAACTCAGTGTAAAAGAGAAATCCTGTTTTTGCAATACCTTAAACCACTCATGTGAAAATATTACAGAGATCCCTTCAAAAGATTATCACCCATAACTTCCCTCAACAAAACATGTCAGAAATACAGCAGGTGCTTTTGTTCTTTCATTTGTTTCTAATGCAGAGCCAGAATCTGGGGATCCAACACCACTGACCTCTGGCTTTGTGTATCAACTGCCAAAGGGAACAGGAGGAAAACATAAACATACACTTCTTCTCATACACACACATATAAATGTGTGCACAATGTAGCCTGCAGCTTTCCTCAAGGCTCCCGAAGCAATACTTACAGTTTACAACTTACTGAAAAGTAACACAAATACTGTTGTTAAACAAATGTGGAAACAGTAAAATGTGTTATCAAATAAATAACTGCTTATGTGTTGATTCAAACTGAAACTTTGCCACCGGGTTCTCTTATATCTCCCCTGGTGGGTCTGAAATGAATTATACAAGCTGCCTGAAGCAAATACAGAATATTTGTTGTGCCGCAACGCACCATGTTTCTCCCCCCCTTGACAAATAATAAACAAACTCTCATTTGCCCTGCCTCTTTTAAAAGGTCTCACACTCACAAACTGTTTTCACTTATTTCAGTTAATCTTATTATACCTATGCACAGGTTGATTTTAGGTGGAGCCGTGCTGAAATTAAAAAGTTAAAAAGCAATAAAGTTCAACAAGAGAATCTGTGAGATTACGGGGGAAGTTTGCCCCAAAGGCTTTTGACCAGAAAGACTTTTTTTTTTTTCTGCTGAAAGGCTTAGATAAATTATAAATAACAATTTGTGAGTAAGTGGTAGATTAATAGCTCAAGCATTGACTACTACATTTAAAATTGCATGGAGGACTGTTGTGGGCCTCTGCTTACGTTTTAAAAAAATGTTTTCAGTTTTCTGTCACAGTTTAAGAAGGGATCATAGTTTGGGGTTTAAAATAAACTCTTTCACAAATCACCTCACCCTCTTTTACTGTCCAGACATTTGACCAATCAAAATCACTTTTCGTTTTGGACGTGCAAAATAGCAACTCAAGGACAAAAAGTAGAGCAAATGGAGCATGGAGCACGGAGTGAATACAGAGGAAATTAGGTTAAAAAATATATCCATATTTTCTATAGTTGAGAATGACTCCCTAATAAAAAAAACCAGGCCATCAAATTAAGAATTTATTTTGAAAACAGTAAACGGAGGAAGATTATTTTAACCCAAGAGGGAAGATATAAGATTTCCAACATTCATGTCCGAGTCAAACGGATCCCGGCACATACATTAGAAGGTAATTGTTGCTTGCAGCAATTTGGATCTTGGAGGTTTTACAACACTAATAACACCATGATCGCTCTTCCGTTTCCTTCCCACAGAATCATAACAAAGACAGATCATCCCTTCAACACAAACACTCCTCTCACAGCATTTACAGTCTGAGCAGGCAGTGCTTTCTCTGTCCTCTCCCTCCTCATTCCTTCACTTAGCCTTCATCTCGCCTCCCTCCCTCCTCTCATCTCTCCACCTCTGGCTCTGCTGCCAGCCAGCCAGCGTCCGACGCACCAGGGCTTCCCTTTCATTTGCTAGTGAGGGATTGGATGAGAGCGAGTAGAGGAGCGGAAGGATGTAATGATCATTCCTGATGAATAAAGTTAGAGAGAAAGTGCTGACACAATAGAAGAGAGGCTTCAAGAGGAGATTGGCCGAGTGAACCGGTTGCAGAGCTCAAAATATCCCGTTAATGGTCGACGGCCAATCACGGCGTTTTAAAAATAACTTTGGCATGACTCTCGTGCAAATATGTAGACTCATATGCTCCATCAAACACTTGATCCTTTTTGGAGATGCATTGCTCCTCAAGCGTACACGGGCAGAAATGTGTTTCTGAAAAATGAGCTTTTATTAAGCAGTAACAAATTCCACACATGACTGCATCCGTGCATGTTTGGAACAGACAGATATTGTGACTGAGTTTCTGGTACAATATTGCTGTATATTGATTCTTAAGATGCTGATGCTTGCACATGTATACACCGCAACTGATTTGAAATTTAAAGTCCACCACGCTATTAACCTTGAACAAATCTTAATTACGAATGCAAGGGGAAGAGGTACAAAACTTAACTCCAGTGGACAGTCAACAAGAGCCCCCCGCCCCCCTTTTTTTCCCCTTTATGCACGAAACGACTTCTTTTTCAAGCTGCAGTCATCGTGTTTCTCTCTCTGAGGTTTTCTGGAACGTTTCTTTACCTTGGCTTTGCAAACTGTTGGATGGTTTCCTTAAAGTAAAATGAACAGAGCCTATCAAATGCCATCAGCGGTCAACAGGCTGTGTGTTACAAGACATATTAGCATATATATATATATATATATATAGAATATTCTTTGAGGATTTACGTTATTCGTTTATCTTGATGATTTTCTTTTTATTGCTTTTATTTTTATTTTATTTTATTGATTTTCTTTTTATTATTTATCTCCGACAGGTCTCAATCAAAATATCCCTTCATTGGGAATACGGCTTTATTTGGAATATCCAATCTGTCGTGTCATTAAAGCAACTTATTGTTTTTATATTTTTGTTCCCCTTCTTTTGTAATTCTACCTTTTATTGCATTACTTAAGCATTCTTCACCTTTTCCTCTGCAATTCAATTCAGCATTTCAGCTTCCACACACATTTCCTGCAGGAAATGCTAGATTTACCAGTTTCTCATATCATTACAGTATTCAACAACTGTTTTACACTTGGGTGGGGGATTTACTGCAATATATGGTTTTGCAATGAGTGTGTGCTCTAGCCTTCAACCTTTAGTTTGTTTTTAAAATCGGTCTTCAAATGAAAAAAAAAATATGGAAAACAAAAAAATTGAAAATTTATTCTGTAATGAGAAACATTCCGTGGTGAAGCTGCACTTATTTGGAATAGAGCCGCGAGAGTCACTGACATTAATGTGTGATTGTGTGCACTGGGTTGACGTGTGCGGAGTAACATATGGGGCTATCCAGTCTTTCACAGAGTAAACAGGTTGATAGTGAGCCATTGATCTAGATCTGTGAAATGACACCTCCACAATACAGTGACATCCAAGCCAACCATAATTCATAAACGCATACACGCGCACACACACACGCACAAGCACGCCGACACATAGCCACCTGTTAAAATGAAATACGCAGAGCTTGACGTTTACGAGTGTCCGTCCACAGCCCTTTGACAGGCAGAGAATTCAGACAGAATGAAATCCTCATCAAGCTGGCTTGTGTGCAATACATCTCCTTTCCATTCACCCACTGGCGAAAGAACACGGAAGAGGAGGGCGTTTGGAACCGAGATAATCATTGCATTTCTGGCTATGTGCTTGTTTTCCAAAATGACACAGAGTAGGATAAAAAGACTGAGAGAGCCAAAGAAAGAAACAGGGGCACTAACTTCAGTCAGAGAAATGAAAAGCCACTGAGCTCCCTCACAACAACGCGCATTAGAAATGGCTGTAGGAGAAGATGGGTAGGTTTGTACCTTCAGACTGAGTAGGAAGGGAAGAAGGCTGAAATATCAGCAAGTAAGAAGCCCTGGAAACTCCTGTAGGGCTTTTAAAAAGTCACCTCTAGTCAGGGGTTGACAATTAACACAGGGTTTAAATCATAAGGGTTTCATGCATGCATGCACGCACACGCACACACACGCACACAGGCACACACACGTTGCCAAATGTTAATGTCTGAATGGTAATGCTGTGTTAATACATCTGAGCATATTAACATTTTACACACAATTCACCGTCCTAATATCTTGCCTGAAGAACAAATTAGTACAAATTGTTTGCAGTGGGGTGGCAATGATGGTGGCGGTGGACTAAATGCGTCAGGACATGCCATGTATCTCCGAGCCCATCCTGTCGCATGAGCTAATATCTGGTATGATGCAGCAGGAGGACAGTGGGGGTAGTGGCGTAGGGAAATAATTCCCTAATCTGTGCTGCAGCGGAGATCACTGATGGAGAACAAGAGGCGGAGTTTAGGTCGAGTAGGAGGCAAGCTGGTCTCATACCAGTGAAGATGATTAGTGCAGGGATGGGTGAGTGGAAATGCGGACGGTGGAGGAAACGAGTTATAGACTCAGGCGGCTTGTCACATCCCTAATGACACAACTGCCACTTTGTTAATGTTAAAGAGAGCCAATTACATGACAGAAACAAAAAAAAAAAAGAAAGAAAGAAAGAAAAAGATTGAGGGTAATGATTTCGCTGCTGGTTTGTAAATGGATTTTTGGCCAGGCATATTCTCGGACATGGATCATCTAGTCAGTGTGGATGCCCTTGGTATTAAGAAAATAGTGCTTCTCCCTGCTGCTTTGAGCAAACAGTTTCCAATCCTTCATTCTCCAACAGGAAAGCATCAAGCTGAGGTTTGCAGTGCGGAGGGACGGTGAGGTAGAGGATGTGTGGAGGAGCATTAGCCTGCACTCTGTCCTTCATCCGTAAAATCTTGTGTTAGAAACAGGTTTTTAATGCTGTGGCTGATGTTCAGATTTTCATTTCACATAATGTAACTACATAATTGAACTACTATAGCTTTCATTTCAATATACTCACACAAGCTCTGGCCGGGCCAGTAACTAAAACAACAAAACAATCAAAACCCAAACAGCAATTGAAGCAATTTAATTTTTTGACTTTCAGCATTTTCAGTGTTGCAGCATGTTCAGGTTCATTTCACTGGAAGATATTCAGCCATATGATGCAATTTAGATTTGGTAGTGCAACTCTGCTAGTTTTGGGAACATGAACGAACGCACGCACGCACGCCCACATGGAGATACACACGCAGGGAGCCACACATGCACGCACGCAGACATGCAGGCACGCACACACGCACGCACGCAGTATGACAGTGAATAAACCAGTTATTTATTCCAAAAAAAAAAAAAAAGAATTGCAGTGAATTTTTAGAGTGAAGGGAAAAACGGAACCAGTGGATGAGTCACGGTTCGGTGATGAGAGTGAGTGTGGCACCAGGAGATCTGAGCAGGCGGGCAGGTGAGTGAGAGCGATGCCACGAGCGACTCTGGTTACTTTAAGCAAAGACACAAATGATAAAGTTTACAACATGCAATACTAAGGTGGCCGTGACACATGCCATCATACCAGCAGGAGCAAAGTCTGGTGATAACAGATGTGCAATGGAGGTGCTTTTCAGTCTAAAAATGTTCATTTTTATGTCTCAGAAAAATAATTCCCGATACGTGAGTTTATCCAAATTTGCAGCAGTGTTTTCAGTAACTCATCGCCAGATTTTTGCTTCTGCCAGCATGATGTCACGTGTGAAGACAACCTCAGCATTGTTTGATATGAAGTTCATGAAGTTGCTTCGTAGGTTTATCAAGCTACGCTGGGGGGGAAAAAAAAAAAGACAAAACCTTTATTTTCAAATATCAAGCATGGTCTTTTTGGTTAGAAAACAGGATTTGTGACATAAAGAGTCCAGCAATTTAACCAATAGGTTGTGTTCGGAACCGCCCACTAACGTACAGCCCACTATGCCAAAATGTTATATACTAGATGCAGCTTGCTTGAACTATTGGTACAGCAGACCATTCACACTGAAGTATATAGCCAGACTCAGTTCTGCATGGAATCACCTGCATTTGTTAATTTTCATTTTGGTATTCAAGTTTTCTGTTGTTTGTTTTTAACTTATTTGCGTTCATTGAGTGATGCTACTCAGCTTCCACTGAAAAGCTCAGCTGTACTGAGATGGGAATAAGTCATTGTTTTAAATATGCACATATGCAAAGTGGCCATGGACCATTTCATGCTTGTTCTGCTATTCTTTCCTCTCTTTTTTTCCCCCTGCTGGTCTCCGGAGTTTTATTAACAGAAGAAACATTAGCGTGCAGGCGGAGTAAGGCTCTGCAGGGGGTCACCATTGATCAGCCTACTCACGAAGGCACCATCACACATGATATGAGCATAGATACTCAGCACAGGCAGAACAGTGCTTATGTTAGTTCATGGCAAAAGTAATTCACGGAGAATTGGAGTTGCTTCAAGCTTGGGTACCTTTTCCTATTTCCCAAAGTAAATGCGAGAAATATTTGTCTAATCTTCTTTTTATGTACTTTTCTCCTCCTTGTATGAATAACCACTGCATGTACAGAGGACAGGTGGAAGAGAGTTATGAACATGCGAGAGAGCAGGAAACGAGGCTGAGGAATATGCAGACAGCAGTGGTCGGATGTGTGCGCGCACCTCCCTTTCTTTCTATGCCATTTTTCCTAGCAGCCTCTTAAAACAGAATTTCAATTTCCTCTGTGCTTACGATTCACAGCGAATGGTGCCATCTCAGAGGCCAATGTAATCTAATTGTTAACGCAAATGCATGAATGTGCATGCACTAATGGGCACACGCATACACACACACGACGGACTTAGAAACGTACATTGTAATCTAATTAACTTGGCAAGCATTCACAACTCATTTTCCATTTCAAAATAGAAGTGAATAGAGGACGATGAGCCTTAAGGAAATCCTTAAATATTTATCCATACTAAATATGTAATTTACATAGAGCACCTACAGCATATGCACCAAAAATACATTTTGTAATTTGAAGCATAATTTAAATTCCGTCAGATATTTAGAGCTGGGTCGATAGTTCGGAGCCTATTTTAATTAAACCTAATATGGTTTAGTTCAACATGCGGAGCTATTTCACATTATAGTCATGATTATTATATATTTCGTATGATAAATGTTTTTAATAAAAATGCATTTCTCCGCTTCAGTTATTAATGAATCCTTATAGCATCGAGAGCATCATGTAATAAGCAACTTAAAACATAACTTGCTTGTGTCACCATTGTCTCATTACACCAGTTCATTAATCAGAGCTGGAGGGGGATTGTCAGCTTCTGTACCTGCTTTGGCAAGATTCTCTTTTTTAGCCTTGAATGTGCATCTGTTTGGACTGTCTCTATAAAAATGAAGCAACTTCAACTGCACTGCTGGAAAGAAATTATAGCGCTACAGATTTATTCATCTGGAGCCCATTGACACTGTCACCTAAACAATGGCTGCTTTCACCGAAGTCACATCAAGGTGTTGGCTTCTTTGCATGCCGAGCACAACTCGGGGTTACGTCAAATGTTGAGGAAGCCAAAATTGTTGGCTCAGTGATTCTAATGAGAATAATCAGCTTCCTACTTCTGGTGCAACAACCTTAACATTGGCATCTGTCTTTGGCTCCACTTGATTACCTGGCTGCACAAATTAATATGGCAGTTTGTGCCATTAAGCTCCATTTCAGATCTCAAAGATGAAGTTAATTCAGATGGGATTTTTCAAAAATGTGTGGTGGATGTTTATTTGGAGCTGTGGCATGGCAGCTCTGAATTAAAAAGGATAGTTCACGCTTTTTGAGTTTCGAGGTGAAAGAACATTGTAGCCAAATGCGGTACAACTGAGGCACATGGCGAGCACTTCTGCAAGCTTAAGGAAACGGCAGAAAAAAACAAACAATTTGAAAGATTAAGATTTTAGTTGACGACCAATGTGATCTCGGCCCTTGAAGCTCTGAAAGAGACTGATCATGTGACATCTGACCCACAGCATGAAAGCAATCGCATGCTGTCGCCCTCCTTAATCTGTAGAAGAATGAATGATTGAGTTACCGGTGAACTTATTGTGCCCCCCCCCCCCCTGTAGATTGATGGTCTGTCCCCATGATAGAGAGAACAGACAGCACACCATGAGTGATGATCGTGCCAAACATAAACACAGAGACATATGCCAAAAACATTATGTCTTGTGATAGTGTGGATACCTTACTTGCCTTTTCTGCACACATCTTCTGCACTGCTTCCCGCCATGTTCTCCTTGCTCCAAGTTGCACGCCTTTCCTGTTCATGCAGGGCAGCCTTGACAGGGATGTTATATCGTCTATATCTTTGCATTTTGCAGTATTCATTTTATGCACATTCATATTGAGACAAAGATATGATAGCAATATTTTGTCTTGCCTTACCATACACAACGGGGACCAGAAACCTCTGCCATGTTTATTAATATGATACAAAAGGGACTTACTCTCGATGCATCTATGGTCAGTAAAACTAAATTTGGCGTAACTGCTGTTGCATTATGTGCGCACTCTCTACTATGTTCCTACAACGTGCTGTATTTCTGCGTCTGTGCATGCGTGTGTTTGTGTGTGTGTGCATGAGAGAGACAGAGAGAGGCCCCCAGTAGTAGGGATGACATTTTAAAAGTCGTACCCCGCCAGGACCAGGAGAGCTCTCTCAGTGATCCGTAGGTGGTGACACACGCACGCACACACGCACACACGCACACACGCACACACACACACACACACACACACACACACACACAGCATTCTGTCCATCTGTTAGTCTGTCGGAATCACATCGTCCTTAGTAAATGGGGTTAACAGCCACTGCTGTGTTGAGAAAGGCGGGATAACAAGTTGTCATGCTATAGAGACAGGGCGAGAAGGAGACAGAGAGGGAGGGAGAACACATTATAGAAAGTGTAAAAAATTCTGTGATTTAGGGCCTGTGATTGAGGATAATGGTTTGCCACCCTGCTGAGTTTGCTGTGCTGAGCCAAGAGCAAGAAAGAGCAGAGGAAAAATGGGGCTCTAGCTAAGCGAGATTGACTAAAGGAGGGGTCATTTATGAAACAGCAACTGGACAAGATGAGGCAGATGATAAAGAAGATGAGGAGGAGGAGGAAGAGGAGGAGAAGGGAGGGCAGCAGAAATGGTAAGCACCATTTATCAGCTAGAAAGAGGGTTGCAAGGATGAGCAGGTGGGTAATGAGAAGATGAGTGAAAACAGATGAGATTTGTCCTCATTGAGTACATAAGTCTAGTTGGTTTTTCATTCTAGAGTATCATGATTAGTGATCACAGGGACCAAGCACACACACGCGCGCGCTGCCAAATGTTAACATTTGAGTGGTAATGCAAACACACATTTCCGAATGTTACGCACAGGCTTTAGTAGAATTCCTTGTGTATGTGTGTTTATTCTGCGTTTTTCCAGATTTAACGATCATTAACGTCTCAACACAACACAGCCTCAAACTGCCCCGTCAGTATCAACACAGAGCCACTGACGAGAATATGAAACATTGTGTACACAACATGAATGTGCGTTTTTATTGCCATCCCGAATCCCCTCACGTTTTTTCTTTCCCCCCACTGATTGCCTACACACTACAATCCGAAAATAAAACACCGCCACTGAAACTCAGCACACAAGTAGCAAATCCTCAGCTCAGATTTGCACAACTATAAGCACATTCTCAGCCTCGCACTTTTTGCATGACACCACAAACACACTCCCTCTACACTACACACACAGTTCAAAACCGACGTGTTTGATTTCTGCACGTGATCTGATTGGTTTCTTGTGTCATCGCGGGTGGTGTGCCATTGGCAGTGTTCCGCCAGTACCAGAGCTTGAACGCCAACAGTAAGAGTCAGGTTTCTTCTTTGGTGTGCACGACAGTGGATGGCGACTATAGAGAGACTTCGATTAAGTGGAGAAGGAAGAGGAAAGGCAGGAGGACAATTAAGAAGAAATTGGAGAATTCTCAGGCGAGATCAGGGCCGAGTCGGTCGACCATGTCACTTGCGGTGATGATCATGCACATTAGCGACAGGATGAACAGTAATTGCAATACTTTGTATTGCATTTAGGCTCATGTCATCGTCAGCTGAGTATTCAGAATAAACAGATGATATTTTACCATCACTTCTGTGTTCATATTTACAGCTGCTATGAATGAACATGCCAGAGACACTACAGTATTATTTTTATACCTTGTATATACCACAAGAAAAGCAGCATACATTTTACAACTGTTTTAGAATTAGCACAGCTGGGTTCAGTGGACAGTGGCAAGAGCTGTTTGTTTGGTGTTTGTGTGGAAAGCTTCTCTGCTAAATTATCAGTTTATAAAAGTTTATGTATTTGGAATGTAGAGCAGGCTTTCGCAAGAGATGTAAGATGTTTTCTAGTTGGTGTGTAAATGTGGACAAACAGGGCCCTAGTTTCAGGGATTGTGTTTTTGCAATATTCAAAAACTGTATTGTGTCAAATATTCATTACATAAGGCCCCTTTTATGTATGTATCCCCAAAGCCCCCGTTTGCTTCCTGTTAGAGTCAAAATCGGATGCATCTTGCACTCAGAGGCATTTATAAAAATACTGTCCAATAAAAAGCAATGATTTTTAGGGCAAACACTTGCCATCATATAAAAGCTGCCAGGTCCAGCAGCTACGGCAGGAGTAGCATTTGTTAGTTTACAAGAACATTTATCAACAACATCTCTGTGCACTTCAAGAAGTTCTGATCTGGTATATAAAAAAACAAAAACAAAAAAAAACAATAATCTGCTTTTTTCCCCCTCCACTTTCTGTGTAAGTGAAGTTGATAGAGGAAGCCAGTGATTTTCAACAAAAGAGTGAGAAGAAAAAAAAACATCCTGGTTAAAGTTGCTGTCTTTGTGGTGGAAGACAACAGTTTGAAATTTTCTCTGCGGGAGTCTTCTGTCGTGATACTGCAAAGCAGGGAGGAGACCATGAACAAACCCAAAACCATAGAAAAATGTGTTCAGTCCATTCAGCACATGCACCACTAACTGTATATTACTGAAAACTATGACGCATTGACGATTTTGCACTATGGGCCTAATCTTGATAAATGCTGTCATTTATCAGATGCAAAATCAGTATTGAGAGCATTTTTTAAACTTTGTGCGGGGAGTTCTTTTGAATCGTACTCGCATTGTTGGTCCTAGAATGTACAGATGTGTTGTTTCTTTTTTAGTGAGATTTTGGTGCCCGCTTTCATCATTTTTAAAATGAAAGTTAATCTAACTGGTTCGTTAATGCTTAATTACGTTGTTTTTTTTACTCAAACACTTAAATTAGTATTCATACATTTAGGCCAGAAGCATGGGCAGAGACAGACATCAGGTAGACAGCACATATTATAACACACACATGCATGTTGTTGTAGACATCAGCACATCAAAGATTGCCAAAATAATCCCTCAACCATCCTGTCAACACAGAGACATATTTATTTTACCATGTGGTCCATGAATATACTCACTGCCATCTATTAACGTCTGTGTGTAATCAAGCCTCAATCATCTTTCATATTCCTCTCGCAAAAGTCTCACCCCCACCTCCTCATTACTCCTCTCGGCTCAGCTCGATGCACAACAGCTCTCACTAATGCTGAGTAATTTACTACTGCAGGTGCTGAGCGCCAATATGGCAAGTGTGCGTGCGTGTGTGTGTGTGTGTGTGTGTGTGTGTGTGTGCGTGCGTGTGTGTGTGTGTGCGTGCGTGTGCGCCAGTTAGGGAATTTGGTCAGGGCGTTTACTCTGTGGTGATTTTTTCTGAGCTGCATATCTGCCAACTAGCTCGTCAAATTATAAGAAAAATGCAATGCAAATGAATATAGTCAATTAGGATGGTGCAAACAGAGGGTGCAAAGGCTGTGAGTATCAAAAATAAAACTCTCAAGTCCGCTGGATTTCAGAAACTCCTTGTTAATTACAAGACAGTGTGAAACTGCTGGATTGAGTGAATTACATCCAATACCTCATTGTAATGTGAGGAGATAAAAATGTCAGAGTGAACTGTGAATTGTATGACACTCAAATCAAATAAGGTTCCTCCTCTGGGGACTGCAAATGTGCAGTTCTCTACACTGTGCAATACTTTACTGACAGTGATTCTGATGTACAGGTGCAATTACGATTTTAAATTATTGCGGTGATATTTGTGTGAACAGTACACAGGTTACATCATCACATAATGTTTTAAAAAGACATCAGTGTTATCAATATTTCTTCTCTGGGGAGCATAGAATTTTTTTTTTTTTTTTTGAAAATGTAATGTTAAGAGGCCATTCATTTGCTTTTGGTGTTTTTGGTACAAATTTCGGTACAAATGTGATGATGTGATGTGAAGTGGGCACTTGAGGAATGGTCATGTGATGGTCAAAATGGACACAGAACCTGTGTGGGTCATAGAAGTCTTGCCTAATTGTGTCCAAGACAAAAGGTTCATGGGGTCACTGTGGTCATTAAGGTTTGTCCTCAAGAGAAACTTATGTCTACAACTCATTTCAAAGCACTTTAGCCATTAAATAGTAATGTCAGCAGTTCACCATTTGACCAGAAGTTAGTCCCAAGTAAAAGCTTTTAAGTGGGTGGTATGATAAACACTATGAAAATCTCCCCATGGCATTTTGATATTTATTTTCAACACAAAGCACTTAACAGCCCAATAGTGATGGTAGATAAAAGGTTAATGTATCAGTGGAAATCATTCTCGGGAAGCATAATCAGTCGCACCAAATATCACTGCAATCTGTCTTGGAGGTGTTGCGATATCTCACAGTGGGCCAAAGAGTTGGATTGATTGACATGCAGAAGGAAAGATCCATCAAGCAACAGCATTATGCTTTGGTCCCACTGCTAATGGAGCAAAAAGGGAAATCAGAGGACATCCAGGAACAATGAGACGCAGACAAAGGGTGGAGATTTTAGAATGTTTTTTTCACCGAGATGTTAATTGGACTGGGCTTTGCAGGATTGCTGCTTTGTGTTTTTCTAATTAACAGAGCGAATTGAGGACTTCCCCAATCTTAGTTTGTCTGTTGAACATATTCATACTGGGTCTTTCTGTGCAGCATGCCGCACTCTTAAATACTCTTTACACTGAGCAAAGTCATTGTTTGCTGCTTTAGTTGTTATTGCCATGCACCGTGCACCCATTGTTGCATTGTGGGACGTCTCTTTTGTGAATAGAAATAGCAGTAACTTCTGAAAAACTGTGAAAAGACTAGAGCTCAAGACTTCAGGCAATGTACATCGAAGTAGACAACATGCAGAGTCAAACACGCCTGGACACACGCAGACTGCATGCTAAAGACGTAACCGCACATGGCCGCTCATACTGCGTTTTTGCACACGGGACTCTTGACAGGCTTTATGTTTGTCCTTGACATGTATTTGATGAAATGGCTAAGAGTTGACATCACAAATCTTCAAATATAACGTCATTTCTATGTCTCGTCTCATAGCTGGCTCAATGGACTTAAGTTCTTTCGGTTAATTTGTTGTCGGTTAAGCACAGGGCTGTCTGATGGAAGCGTGTGTATGTGCATGTGAACATAAATGCATTATTCTCTAGCGCTGCAGGTAATGCTCACTTGCGATGCCATGCCACGCTTTCAGTTCTGTGCATTCAGACACTAGGTATCTTCTCTCTTTTAATACCTGACTCACCATTTTATTCCCTGTGTATTCCAGAAGGGCGGCAAGAGACTTAACATGCATTTGCTTTGAAGATCCTCTTAGTCACGGCACAGTGGAGAAATATTTATTTATATTCAAGAGTTTCAGTGTGTGTCTGTAATGCAAATATATATATACATATATATGTATATATATATTTCTTCATGTGTGAATTGTTTTGTTTCACCGCACATTGCACGTCACTAATTTTTTTTAGTTCTGAAATTAAGTACACTTCACTTCATTATTCAGTCTGCCATTGTGTTTAGGTTATGCATTATTGTTTGGGAAAAGGAACGAATGACATATCCGGCCCGTCAAGGCTGATTTAAGTATAAAATTGGTTCACTCACATCAGCGCACTTACAGCTTGTATAACTGTGTTGATCTTATTGACACAGGGAGATGACATCCTCGTTGTTTACCCCACCAACAAAGCTCTGATTGAGCAGCTGTGAATGAACCCAGTGCCATGCAGAGATGTATGAATTGTTGAAAAATAAACCGTTACGTCAGCAAATCTCATGAATGTTTATTAGCAAAGTCTTTTACTCGTAAAAGGGCTCGTTCTTTTACTCGTTTTTAATCACATGCCGGACAGACTTTTAAGAGCAGCGTCGTGTGTGTGTGTGTGTGTGTCTTTCTCTGTTTTGCAGTGCATGTGAAGGCAGGGACATGTGAGGTGATCGCTGCCCACCGCTGCTGCAACAAGAACAAGATTGAGGAGAGATCTCAGACCGTCAAATGTTCCTGCTTCCCGGGCCAGGTTGCTGGCACCACTCACGCCATGCCCTCCTGCGTTGATGGTATGTTCCATTCTATGCCTGCTGCCAGCCCTACACTTGGCTTAATTTGTTTTAAAACAGCTTTTTTTTTTTTTTGGTGATCTTAAAGCTCAGAATGTGTTTTCATTTGTTCATGCAAAGCACTAAAGCTGCATTTACTCACTGGCAACCGTGGCTACTGCAGGCACACTCATAAAAAGCCGCCGCTGTTGGTGCTTAAGGCCTTTACACTCTAGGGGCGTGACAAATAAATGACATGAAAACCAAATTTGTGCATACTGGCAGCGGAGCCAATTTGTGACATCCAGTTTGCATCGACTCATACTTCAGATAATAATATGGATTCAGCATCATCCAGTGATGATGAGCATGTCATGCTCCTCGCTGAAATGCGAAGAGGAGAAAGAAAAAGACGCTCCCTCATACAGAGGCTGAAGCTCTACCTCGGCGGTTCCGACTGCATTTTAGGACATCAGCAGGACAGTTTCAGGTTCTTCCCAGAACGCTTGTGTTGCGTTTGAGGAGACGCAAAGCCACCTACCCAGATCCATTGATCCAGAGCAACATCTGGCAATATGTCTGAGGTAAGTTGCAGTAAAGTTTTGAATGATCCTCAGTTGTCATCCGGAGTTGGCACGTAACGTCATTATCAGATTGATGCATGAACTTGCAGTGCAAAAGTCCAGAAAGCCCAAGCCTGTTTCGGAAAATATATATCGTATTGCTTTCTCGCTACATAATATTTGTGTTATGTGTGACAATTCATCGATTCATTCATCCCATGGCCTGTGGGCTGTATGGGTGTCATGGCAGATGCTTTTACTGGTGACAAAAACAACAGTTCAAAAATCATGCTGACATGTAAATTAATTGCATGCCAAAAAACGCCCCCCGGTATGTAAAGAGCACAGCTCTTGCTGCCAACGACAACAAAATTATATAACAAGTGAAGTCCCTTACATAAATGGCTCTGACTAAAATATAAGTGTGACTGCAATGCAAGTCCTGACACTGTAATTCTCACCAATTTGGCACTCTGAAATGTAGATAAGTGTCTTATGTGACATGAATTATTGTGTTATGCATGCATCCGTCCATTTTAGGAAGATGTGCGCTGCTCTTTACTGAACATGCGATATTGTGCTGTATGACTGAAGGTCTATTTGATTGTCAGTATTCTCTTGGCAGTATTTTTGTGTACCTTGAACCAAAGTAGGTGTCCTTGGAATCTGTACTTCTGGTGCTCTGCTTTTTTATAATGTATATGAAAAGTCTACTTTTCCTATTACACAAATGAATAGATATTAGATATCTGAAGAGTTAAAAAATGGTTTATGCCTCAGAGCCAAGCAAAATATTCCAATGATACACATACAATTTTAATCTAGTAAATTCTGAAACAATACAGTGGCTTCATCATGTAGAAAATGCTTCACAAAGAGGGTATCATATGTTTCGCCTGTTATATTTACATTCAATTTCATGTGGCAATAAAATTACTCCAATCATGATTGCAAATGTATGAATTTGCAGAAAATAAACATTTTGAAACTGCTCTGGACATGAGGGAAAGGTGGACTCTGTAGTTCCAAATGTGTATTTGAGCTATTTATTCATAAATGAGCCGTGTTTCACAGGAGTGATGACAATTCAAAACCCGGGCGAGGTCCTCAATGGAAGATCCCTCTGGCTGCTGCTCCTATGCCTGCCCCCCACTCCCTCCCCACACTTCCCGTGTAGCTGAACTTGAAGAAATCACAGATTCGGGCTCTGTTGTTCTTTGTGCTCAGCTTTACATTGTGACTCTAATCCAACATATTAATCTGTAGCAAAACCTAAATCCTACGTATAGGAAAGAAGTGTAACAGTTCACTTGAATGGAGGCACGTGGACAGTCAGGATCCTTGATGATCTTGGATAAATTATTTCAGCAAATCAGAGAAACAAAGCTACAGTTAAGCAGCCAGATTCAAACAGGATATGAACCAAGCGGACCTAAGACCTAAGCAGGCGCACAAAACATGGCTACACAATAAGACTTAACAGGCATGCCTGAGTCGAGAAGCTGAGGTGGGACCAAACTGCTGAGCTCATCGTGCAACAGCAACTGAAAGTCACGAGTCCACAACTTTTAAATTACTTGCACAAAATATGACCTCAGTCATCATCACAAGGATAAAATGTGTTGTTAAGCATGCTCTGTTAGCAGTTTCACTTTAATCAGGTATTGTATGATTTAAGACAATACTTGCCAACACAATATCACTGTAATATACTGTAAGTGCTCATGACACTATCGACTTAAAAAGACTTCATTAACTGTGGAAGTCTTAAAATGCTTGTGAGCATTAAATTCATCGTGAGACTGAGCCAACAAACTCATGATGAGGGCTCAGAGAAAGTCTGGCCGAGGTTTGCATGCTGGGAGTTTTCTCATGGAAAAGCCAAGTGGAATGGCTAAACCATGTATGCAACATCTGATTCGTAAGAAATACGCTTTAGCAAAGCTAACCAGTAAAATAGTATCTGTCTCGTAGTGTCACGAACCTCCTGAATTAGAAACAGAGATTGAGTGACACTTGTGTAAACAAAAACTAAACATCCAATAATAATGGACTTTTAAGTACAGTGACAGCTGAAAAAGCAGTATTCTCACTTGCATGTACGCATACTGGCCACTTTATTAGATACATAAGTAGATAAATTAAATGCGTGTTCAACTGCTTGTTAACGTAAATATCTGATCAGCCAATCTCATGGCAACAACTCAGTGCATTTAGGCATGTACACATGGTCGAGGTGTTCTGCTGTCGTTCAAATCAAGGATCAGAAGGGGGAAGACGGTGATTTGAGTGCGTTTGAACATGACAAGTTGCTGATGCCTGATGGGCTGGTCCGACTATCTCAGCAGCTACTGGGGTTTTCACACACAACAATGTCAAGGATTTAAAAAGGATGGTCTGTAAAAGAGAAGATATCCATTGAGCTGCAGCTCTCTGGGAGAAAATACCTTGTTGATGCCAGAGGTCAGAGGAGAATGGCCAGACTGGTTTGAGCTGATAGAAAAGCAACAGTTACTCTATTACCCACCTTTTTTCAACTGAGGTCTGCCGAGGAGCATCTTTGAACCCGCAACATGTCCAACATTGCGGCAGACGGACTACAGCAGCAGGAGACCACACCGGATGCCGCTCCTGTCAGCTAAGGACACTGAGGCTACAGTAGGAACAGGCTCACCAAAATTGGACAACACTAGATTGGAAGAATGTCAATTGGTCTTATGAATCTTGATTTCTGCTGCTTCATCTGGATGGTAGGATCAGAATTTGACGTAAATGACATGAGAGCATGGATCCATCCTGGCTTGTGTCAACGGTTTAGGCTGCTGGTGATGTAATGATGTAGGGGATATTTTCTTAGCACACTTTGGGCACCTTGGTACCAACTCTGCATCATTTTACACACCACAGCCTACCTGAGCATTGCTGCAGACCATGTGCATCCCTATATACCCTTTTTCTGAAGCCACATCCAGCAGGATAATATACCATGTCAAAAGGTTCAAATAATACAAAACTGGTTTCTGACGATGAGTTCGCTGTCCTCAGACGGCCTCCACCGACACCAACTCTCAATCCAACAGAGCACCTTCGGGGTGTGGTGGAGCACGAGATTCACATCATGGACGTGCAGCCGACAAATCTGGTGCAACTGTGTGATGGTTTCAAATCAACATGAGCCAAAATCTCTGGAGAATGTTTCCAGCACCTTGTTGAATCTATGCCACCGAAAAATGGAATCGAACAGCATACCAGCAAGGTGTACCTAAGAAAATGGCAGATGATTATTGTATTTTCACTAATTGAGACAGGAAGAGGTCAGCATTTCCTGTTGTTAGGTTTGCTATGCTACTTTCTTCTGTAGTACTTAATAAGGTTCTGCGCGGTTTGGCATTTGTCTCGGTGACGTTTGCTGAAGCCACTTTATCACTTATTTTTCTTCTGATGCGATGTGATATTGTGCACAAACCTACTCTGAATGCTAAAAAGACCACAGCAAATTAGATCAATTGGACACATTTTAGCCACATGCAGTGCACATTCTGACATTTATTTTTCCACAACCTAAGAATTGTTCAAGTAATTCAATCAAATAAACAAAAATCACATGAAAAACTGAAACAAAAATCACACGAAGAACTGTACGTTTGTCTGTCTCCTGCCTTCGTACCAGAGCAATTGTTTCCCTACTCGCGTTCGCTCGCCGGCATTGAACTAAGGTGGTGTGACTATGCTTCATTTTTCATCAGCATGCGTCTGTCATGAAAATGGGAAATGGTTCGGCCATAATTAGTGTGATGGTTTTATCAGCGACCTCTTTTATAACACATATCTGAGCTATCAAAATAAACATCTTTACTCCTCTGTATATGTTGTCGAGGCACTCCTTTAATTTTCAGCTACAATATCAGGCTATTATTTCCTCCTATAATTGGAAATGTTTATTTTGTTATCCTGTGTCACTGTTGGGTAGCCAGGTCCCAGCATGCCGTACTTAAAACTTAAGTACAAACTGTGTTCATTCAAATGCACGCACTGTAAAACAAAGATAAATATCACTATATTAACATGTCACACTCCTCACTTACACAGATGACTCGAACCACAGACTAATATTACACTGAATGCAGCATGTAAAACTCTGGATAGTGGTTGCAAATAGTTTTGGGTATTGTTAAATATTTTCTGAATTTTCCTTAAACAACATAATTAATCATCATGATATCGCATTCCATTTATACTGCTTTTTTAATTTCTTTTGCTATAAAGACCCTTCTTTCCCCTCAGGTCGTCCTCTCTAACAGACATATAAATCAGCCCCTTTCAGGCAGCTATGTTTTGAACGGGCACTGCACCAGTCAATGAATTAATTTGCATTAATATCAAGTACTCTATCTCAAGGAAAACCTTGGTGACAAACTTCTGTATGAAATGCATAAAAGTGGCTGTGGCTCTCCTGTTTCTCTTTTTTAGCCTCTATTGTCGCTCAGAAGTGGTGGTGTCAGATGCAGCCGTGTATGGAAGGAGAGGAGTGTAAGGTTCTCCCAGATCTCACAGGATGGAGCTGTAGCACGGGCAATAAGGTCAAGACCACAAAGGTTGGTTTGCACATAATCCT
Organism: Dactylopterus volitans; assembly: GCA_901007715.1. Classification (NCBI taxonomy): domain Eukaryota; kingdom Metazoa; phylum Chordata; class Actinopteri; order Syngnathiformes; family Dactylopteridae; genus Dactylopterus; species Dactylopterus volitans. Next base: position 35,516 of record CAAKHG010006249.1, read on the forward strand.
TCCCCGTCTTTTGTATCTCTTTTCTCCGCGCTCATTCCGTTACATATAAAACACACACTTTCAGACCCACCGGTCTGACCAGCGTCCACCTTGTAACACCTGTCGTCCATCTCTCTCCTTCTCGCCTTACTTGCGTCCACCGCCATTCCCACGTTGCTCTTTTTCACCCCACGTCATTCTCTCTTCACCCATTTCCTTCCTCTGTGCTTCCTCCTCCCGCCCATCTTGGATCTAACATCAAACATTCTCTAAAGAAAAACAAGGCCAACTGGAACAAGTAACGCAAACACACACACACACACACACACACACACACACACACACACACACACACACACACAACTGCTCTCTTGTCTCCACTCTTGAATGTGTGTGAGAGAGGTGTTGACATGTCTGAATGATTGTTTTTGGGACTGTAGTTTGTGACGCTGTTGTTGGAC
>CAAKHG010006257.1:10525-20756 GCA_901007715.1 Dactylopterus volitans
AGCCCTCCCCCTTAAAAAAAAAAAAAAAAAAAAAAAAAAAAAAACCCCATCAGAATTAGGGATGTAACTGTGTGCCCACCATCCGGTTCAGGTCATGCAGTCATTGCACGGATGCGTCTGCATGGGAGAGGGACATGACGAGGGACATGACTGTACCCGCACTTCAATCCAGGTGGCGGCAATGCACCCAAAAGGCTGCTTGCCAACCGCAATCAAACAACAAAAGAAGAAGAGTAACACAGCGAGTGCGGATGACACGCAGGAGCTCGAATAACCGACCGCGTCTCTCAGCGTAGCTGTGCGGGAAAAATTATGGGCTCCCTGTGGATACAACAGTGAAATCACCCAGATGTGCCAATCACCGGAGCTCGGCAACAAGAGAACGGGAATCAACAATGTATCCCTGCCACTTTAAAAAAAAAAAAAAAAAAAAAAAACCTCTTTAAAAAGCAGACAAAGACAGTACCGTTAAAAATAAATGAAAAGAAAACTAGAAATATGCTCTTGGGACTTTTTGTAGCGCCCCCACCCCATCCTGTTGTACCGAACCCTACCGGAGAATCTGATTCAGAATCAGCTTTATTGGCCACGTTTGTGCACACAAACAAAACAAAAAAAAAAAAAAAAATTGGCTTGGGTTTTAACTTTGCTTACACTCCGTGGTGTAGTGGTCCCTGGAGAAGTAGATATACTCTTTTTGCCCTTTTTTCTCTAAAGCAGCCCGGATAAATGTGCTGTTTTAGAAACTGTGACATGTAAGACTACTCTAATTAGTTTACCCAAAAATGTGTCAGTCATATTTGCACGCTGTCACATAATTTCTGCTGCTTGACCTCAGGGAGGAAGGAAGTTACTAAACCGACACTGGCCCACAGACTAGTGAGGGACAACTATGCATTTTGAGTGAACTGCTCCTTATTCTTTAGTCCATCCAGAGTATGGCACTATTATAAGGCAGCATCTCTGTCGCAGTTAGCATCCTCTCCGGCGGGGGGGCGGAGCCCAGAGCGGAAAGTACCAGATACTCGAGGCCGTTTATAATTTTGAAATGAAATTTTTGTTTGAACAGCTGAACTTCATCTTGTTCATTATTTATTATTGCTACAGGCAAATAAAGTAAAATTGCGAAAAAGTACATTTGCCGGTAGGCAATATTTTCCCCGGCATGCCCCGCCCTACTCTGCCTCCGATTGGCTCCTCAGTCCTCATGCCTAAACCCTAACCAATCTAGTGAATGAAAGCGACGAGTACCAGCCAATCGGAGGCAGAGTAGGGTGGGTCGTCAGGCCCTTACCATCCTCGGGGGGGGGGGGGGGAAACGGCAATTCGGCTTGCAGGCACTATTGAATGGTGTGCATCGGGGGGGGTTTAGAAGTGGGTATACGCAATGCTGACAGAAAAATAAGTGGGCATATGCAATAAACCTGCCCTGGACGACACCACTGCTTACGCTGCACCAGAATTTAACATTATATATTGAAAAAAAAATAGACTGGAAAAAATAGAACTGATTCTCCCAAGTCTTTATGTTACAATATGTAAAGGTCTGCAGACTGGTGCAAGTAGAATTACAAGGTCGGTGGTATAGTGCAAGTTGAATTATTTATGACATGACGCCACAGCTATAGTACATACCGAACCTCGACTTCTGTATGCTGTTACACCATAACTTCTGATAAAAAAATGCTTCCAATAGACAGACAAACATAACCTGGTGGTTCACTACATAGATTATGGACAGACATGGATGGTAACTGCACCCCGGCTGGTTGGTGGACGCATGCAACGGCGAGGCGGGAATTGTAGTCTCTTCTCACCACGTGCCGCTGCAGTATATGCGGTCTTTTGCTTCCATTCCTCATGTTTTTTTTTTGTTTTTTTTAATATGTGGGAGGGTGGAGGGAAGAAGAGGCGGGGTCTTGGAAAATCTCCGACACTTCATTGCTATCCGGTCAGATGAATGTCAAGCCAAGTGAGCTCAGGAAGGCTGAACAATGGCGGGCTGACGGTCTGAGCCCTTGCTCAGACTTCGTCACGAACGTTTCTCGTCCGTCCCTCCTCGGGTTTTGTGAGGCCGGGAGAAACGGGGCCATTCATGCCTCATTCGGCAGTGCCTTAAATCAACTTATTATGCACAGTGAAAACTCGGTTTCACAGCTGTTTTATACATCCCAGCTTGGAGCCTAAAAGGAAAATTGCAAAATTAGAGAACAATCAGTCCCGCTGAAAACACATGGGCGATTAATTAATAATGGAGAAATAGGAATTTGGTAGCATTATTCTTTCTTTCTCTCATGAATTATATATGCAGAGACACTATTTATTTTGTTGCCTCACCTCTGCCTCCACATTTTGCGCTGTAATCATCTCACGAGCGGTCAGGGGGCTGCTCTTGATTTCGCGCTCAAGGCAGAGACGCGACTTCAGATAATTTACTTTCTCTCGCTTGACGAGGAGCTGAAAGTGCCTGGCAACGGCGGCGCGGTGGTCCGAGTTCCCCGTTGTGTCCCAAGATTGATTGTCAAATCGCGAAATTGCTTAAGTGACGGCAGTATCCTGACAACAAATGAGTTTAACGATGTGTGAGGCACAAGTCAGTCATTCAAAAAGGATTTTCGAGTGATGGGTCTTCATCGCCTGCCTGCCAGTTTACTATTGCATGAACCAAGCCATGTTTCATCTCGGTATTCCTTCCTCCAGCCTGAAGCCCGTCTGCCGCCCAGAACGGAAGGTCCAATTCCAAGCAAGCCCTACAGTGCGAGGCTTTTGAAGGCACTCTGGCCGCAGCCCAGCAAACATTTTCCTGACCATTGACGAGCCCTAGTCAAGTAGATGGTGCCGTAGGAGTGTTGATTTCGGGGGGGGGCGGGACATTTGAAAATAATGTTACTGAATGAACAGTATCTGAAACGGGAACAATTAAGGTTCGTAAGAAGAGGTGACGGGTCGAAGGAGACGTCAGGAAATCATTGATATCCAGGCCCCCCTGCCAGATGCTGTATCGACTTTTTGGGAACACATTGATTACATGTCTGATTGATGTCAAAATGTTTGCTAGGCGTAGTCAAACTATGTAATGATAACTTCCTGGTCCAATCCCAAGCACGAAAATATTTCTGGCTTACAATACTATGATAAAACAATGGCTTTAAAAGCCGTGCATACGTTTTTTTGAGGGTCATAGTTTGTATGAAATGGCTTTAGAATGGCTATGATTAAATAATATAAAGTCAATTTACTAACTGTAATTGGACCTTAGATCTCGTGATGATTTAGAGTGATAAATATGGCGAGTCTGAGTTTTGCTTTTACGTTTGAGCGGTTGCGCGTGCGTGTGCAAATTTCTCTCAATGGTTGAGGATCATAAACTAATATGGTCTTCACTTTGGTTTAAATATTTAAGATTTGGGGATCCTTCGACTTATCTGCCTCAAAGAGACTCTGCTCTCATTAAGGCGTCACACATGATGAGCACATGTGCGACACTGGAGATCGCACATCCACCCACGCGCGCGCACACAGGCGCACACGCTCGCTTTCACCTTGTCAGCACTTGGTCCAGATGCATCTTGATGGTTAAAGCACCCATTAGTGCATTAGTGTGTCTTTATCCATGTCAGTGCAGCTGCTCACCTCCGGATGTGCTCCTCCTTCCGCACCGCTTGGCTTCCTCCAGCAGCAGGGCTGAGCTTGTGGCAAGCGTGGCTGGCGTGTTTGCTCATGATGGTGACGACGTCGAGTCAATTCGCGACGGCGTTAATGTGTTTACTGAAGTTAAGCAGCCGTCTTCCATGTGTTCAAGATCCCTTTGTTTATCGGGGTGAGTTTGGCTTCCGCATATCAGCTTTTGTGTCATTGACTTAAGCTAAAAGCCATCGCGAGGTTTCCTCAGGTTGCCCATTTGTGCCCCATTAACTTTGCTGTCGTCTGATCGGAGGAGATGAGCCTCCACTTTGCTTTTGACTTCGGCCCAGGGCTCATTACGCCTCCACTCTCCCTCGCTGCCCATGCTCAACCCTTTTTTCCCCCCTGCCTTTTTTCTCCAACTCCATCCTTCACACGCACGCGTAAGCCAAATAGTTGGGACCAGGCTCTCAAGAAAAGTCATTCATTGATTTATTGTCATGCACTCGTGCCACAATCCGTCATCAGTGGCTTCAACTGCAATTCCATGAGAGAAAGAAGCATAAAATTGAGCTTCCCTCATAGTTTGGGACTTCCAGTCATGGCTGACACTGAACTGCATCTCTTAACATTTCTCAAGATCCCATGATCTCATCTGCCCACTTGTGGGCTCTCTCACACACTCAAACACATCTTAGCAAATACAATTGCAGAAATACACACACACACACACACACACATCCGTTTTTTTCCTAATAAACACACTCCCCACCCCTCATTCCGTAATCTCTGTAAGTCACTGAGCTGGAAAAGACGGATAGTCTCTCTTGTGATCCTCCTTCACTGTTTACTCTCCATTATGAAGGCGAGAGGACCCGACTGCTGCGTGTGCATGCGCATCCATTTGGCGGCGCCTCTCTCGGCGCGTGCCGTGCACATGCAAACAAGCAGCAGTGACGCACTGTAAAACAGTGCTCACTAATTTCATGAGGAAAAGCCATCGTGAAAATGATCTGCGCTTTGATGCGTTACTGTGATAAACTGTTGTCTTTTTTTTCTTCTTCTTCCCTCTCCCTCTCTTTCTCCCCCTGCCTCTGCTCGCCTCTCCATCTCTGTCTCTCTAGGTGAGTCAATACTGTGCGGTGAAACCTTCTACTCAGAGGCATTATGGATTTGTGAGTGATTTGAACACATTCACGCTGTTTATTTGTGCAGTAATGACTAGCACATATTGAGCTTCTTGTAGAAACTCTTTGAGCACGCCATTAAATCCCATCTCCTTCCAGTGTCTCAAAATAAATAAATAAATAAAATGAAATAAAAATAATGGAAAGCCAAGGAGCATTTCCACTCACAAAGCCCTTCAAACCAGTTCTTTCCGATCGTTGCCAGGATGTTATTTTCAAATGTCTAGCTGCCCTGGCAGGTTTTCTTGCCGAAAGCCATCACAGATACATTTCCACTAGCAATGGGATAGTCCATTTCAGCTCTTTGAACATGGGTTAACCCCCGGAGATGACCAAGCAATATTTTATGGCACACAGTTGGACATCTTGGTAGCAAATAAACTCTTGTAAACCCATATGAGACCCTTGCTGCATCTCTCTTACTCCCAATGTCATCTGCCCAGAAGCAACCGATAAGTAGTGTAATATTCCTCTCCTTTTTTTTCCCCCGTGTTTCAAGGAATCCATTTGCCGGGTCCTGCAACTGAAATTGTAGGCCCCTGCTTTTGATAGGATAGTGTGACTCAAAATTAGTCAGCTCGAGTTGGCCAGTATTTTGAGGCACTCCAACTTCATGTTTTAATTTTAACACAATTAAGGATATAATGTAGGGGGCAGCACCGGCTCCAGCGTGCAGTAGGTTATAACTCAATTACAGACTCGTAGCATCTTTTCTGTCGTCTCTAAACTCGAGCACACATACTTTGCTGGCAACATAGCTTGTTTTCAATGAAATGGACTGAAAATAATTATGGTAATATGCAGGTTTAATCATAAAATGTATGTACGTGCAGTATCAGCAGCATTTACATTTCACATCGTAAGCTGTCTTTCCCACTTGCACCGAGAACTCTTCTTACCAAAAAGCCCTTGTTTATTCAGGGAAATCAAGTCGGTTGTTATTTTCCAACACAAATACCTGAGGCACAACCATAGTCTCACAGCAGCAAAGAGGAAAGAGTAGCGATTCCCCACTGCATTTGTCACCACCCACGAGAACAAGCCACGAGAGGCCACAGGAGAATCATTAATGATTAACAGCCATTATTAAAATAAACATTGGTTTGCAAACCACAGACAGATTAAACACCAAACAAATAGGGGTTTGAATGTTTGGTATTATCTATTCCCTAAACCTTTTGTGGCTGTATCCTAATTCAGTCGGTAAACCTTATCTCATTCTGTATCCCTAAGGTGCCCATCCATGATAGTAGTAAAACTAGTTTGCACTGGCTGTGCCGTTGTTTTCCTGTGGGTGCTGTTTGACTTTGACCTTGGCTGTCACCAACCTTTCATCGTGCATCAAGTGAGACACATGCCAGGAGAGGAGGTAGACACAAACGGAGGGAAAAAAAAAAATACATTCATTGTGTGTCAGAGTTCCCAAAATTCTACCATATTAAAATCACAATGTCGGCAGGAAAAAAAGCAGTGGAAGGGCGAAATGTCGGCAATCAGATGAAGCCACCTGGTTTGTGGATAGGCAAATATTGAAAGGGAAATTTTACCACTGGGTAGATGAGCCAGTAATAATCCCGACATGCAGTATAATAGTGCAAATATATTCCTGAAATTGGTGCTACATAACTAAGAAAACAGAGGGAAGAAGCCCTGGCATGAAATGCATAAAAATCCTATGAAACCCCGAATGCACGCTGCTCGCCGTCTTCCAAGGCCACACCCACTTTCCAAACGCAGATCAGTGTCACTTTTTGCGATAAATCATAACAGCTGTCTTACGTGTAGACAAGGAGGAAAAGGCCGGCGCGGCAGCAAAGAGGGTCGAGCAGCAGCAGCAGCGCGGTTGAAAATGAAGCCACTGCGGGTGATAATGAAGCCACTGCGGCGGCGCACCGTCACTCAGTCGCTGTGTCACAGGGGGGTTTCACAGAGGCCCCTGTTTTCTTTTGGGTGACGGATCTGTGGCGGAAGCCGCGCGTTTGTAACGTTGCATCGAAGCTTTGGCGCACATGGAGGCAGAGGAGAGCTGGAGGCATGATGTCACTTCTCCACAGAAAAGTGGGGGGGGAAAAAAAAAAAAAATCAACAACCACAGCTGGCGGAGTGGAACCAAACGGACATCTGAGCATAGTGTTCGCGCAATAGCGGCGTTTTGATAATAACATGGCGGCGTTGCAGCGTGAAATCATACGAGAGAGGTTTTTATGACACCCGTTCATAAAACATTTAGCACATAATCTCTTGTTTGTCACAGTTTGGTGTCCTGCTATGAGTATTAAGACGATTGCCAGTAACTGGTGTTGTTGGTACGACGGTCCGAGTTTGCTGGATGGAGATTTTGGAGTTTGACATGTCTATTATAGTTATTACAGTTACTGTCTGGGCAGTGTGGAACTTGCGGCTGGTTTTCTGAATGTTTTGAAGGCTGCAATTAACGCGAGCCGAGAGTGCTCGGAGCGTTGGGGTTAGGTGAGCATAGTCTAGCGAGCGTGCAGCCGGTGATCTGTTGGTCTGACTGTCGATGGAGGCGCGCATGCGGAAAATGAGGAGGTACAAGTGTATAGTCTTAGTGAGCCAACGTGAAAAAGGATCTGAACATTGATTATTTGCATACGCAACATATTTCAGTGTTGCAAATTTGGGTGAAAATTTTTTTTTTTTGTCCTGAGTCATTTTTCCTGCGATAGTTTTGCTAAATCAGTGTGATTAAAATGCCCCGATTACGTCTCTGCTCTAACGTCAGCTAATTTTGGACATTTATTCTTCATTTCAGCGTTTTTCATTGTTTTTTTTGCTTTTGGAAAATGTATTTAGCTCTATTATAATATTGCTCTCCAAGGACATTCATGCTCTTTCAGCTTTCTCCTTTTCCTTTTCTCTCTTTGGTTTATAGCTATGTTCTATTAATGTAGGAATTTTCAGCATTGCTTTCACAATTTTGTTAGGTTTTCAGTATTCACTCACATTTTCCCTATTAACGGTGTTTTCTAGCTCTTACACTGCCATTGCTCGCATAAAAATGATGCCGCTTCAACCAGCTGTTCGTCTTGGGTTGTCTTAAATCCAGTGCTATGCTGCTATTGCCACCTTCAAATGATGCCAGGTAGCTTTAAGGCAGAGAAAAAGCCCCTAAATTTCTCGAGATGTAGCGTTTGTCACTTATTTGGAAATAAGCGTGGCTATTTCATCATTAGCGGAGGGCGAGTTCTCCCAGCTGACTGCGAGTTCAGAGCACTTATCTTGTGTGGACATTACAACCTTTCTATCCTCAAACTAAGCTGACCCTATTTCGAGCACTAAATGCCTCCGATAAACCCCGGCCCGGACTGTGAATATCTTCTCACTGATACATTCGGCGGCTTGATAGAATTTTGAGTCTCAGCCGCGGACCGTCTGACCATTACCTCTCTGCTTCCTGCCTCACTCAAATTGGGACTCGGGCATCCACATCCCCTCTCTTATACCATCCTCCTGCCAGTCAGTCCCTCAGTGTCTGGTAAAGTGCATGCTATTTTAAAAAAAAAAACTCCTGGCTGTCAATGCGCTGGTGATATTGTACCGACATTAGCGCGCCCTGTTTTGGGGTGGCGATGACGGTGGCTCAAATCATGTTTGTGCAGTTCCAGATTAATCGCACTGTGCCATTTAATTCCCGGCCTAATAGACGCTGATCACTGTGCTCTGGTCAGCGCGATAGAATAAAGAAAACGTTGGCGCTGCCTGTTGTCTTAAATTATTGAGGATTGAAGTGAATAAATCTCCATCACTGCCTGGCGCTCACCCACCAGCAATGACTCCTCTCACCTCACAGTAGCTCTTGTTTATTCAGTCGGAGCAGCCTTACTTGTGGCGCGCCCTCAACACCAGAGCACATCTTCAAGCCAGCGATATTCTTGTGATTAATTTATATCACTAAAGTTCACGGTCTGAAAAAGAGTACAGAATGTGGAAAAAACAAACCTATGAACAGACACCTCAGAAAAGGAGAGAAATGACAGTAACCAAAAGTAAGAAGGTGAATGAGTTTTTAATGTACTCACCTGCCATTATATATATTTTTTTACCTAAGACATGGATGTTGTTTTTTGGACGCCATTTGCGTCTGTCTTTTCTGTGTGTGAGCAGGACTAGTCAAAGACCAGCAGGTCGATTTTCATGAAATAAGGTGGAGGGGGCGTAGCGCAGCGTGGCTACGAATCACTGGGGCAGACACACATCTGTTTTTTTTTTGTTTTTGTTTTTTTAGCTTTCGTTAACTTTGATAGAAATGCTAGAAATGTCCTACCCGGGTAGAACATTTCGGATGACAGAATAGTCAGTGGCCCGAGTGGGTGGCGCCGCACACGGAGCGGGATCAAACGCACGCACGTTACGCGCAATGACCGTCCAAGTGACAGAGGTAATCCCGAGCTGCGCCTTTTAGACCCAGATGATTGGTGAGTCTAAAAAGTGTACTTTGTACTCCCGTCCCACCGCCGCCCACACGTCTTTTGACACCACCAACAACCCTTTCATATCGCTGTGTTCGACAGAGTCTCCTGTCTCTAACAATGTAAGAACTAAGATGATAGCAGTTGCGGCCTTTTGATAATAAAACAGCGGTCTGACAGCTCTCTGTCAGCTCAGTCCGTGTCGCGCCCAATAGACGTTAAACCACACTAAGCAGTGAACATCAGCGTGGCCACACACTCAGCTGGCTCAGATCACTTCATTAGGCGGCTTGCCTAATGTGTATGGATTTTACTCATCACGCTTGACTGGCATATCTGTCAATCTAACTTCTATTTTGCGTTATGCTTTTTGTGTTAACAAAGATTGACGGTGGGTCATGATGGATGGTGAATTGGCCGACTCTTGTCCCCAAACATTCTCGGTAATATCACGAGAAATGTCACATGTATCTTGGTGGGTGTCCGCGGTGACCGAGGGCACCTGTAGTTTCTCCGCTGACACTTTTACTGCACTTTGGATGTTATATGCTTCTCATCATCCCCTCATTTCTTCCCTGAACCCGGTTTAATGAAGCTGCTGGACCGAACTCAACCAACCCTGCACAACCTAAACGCTCTCCACTCCCGGTTCCCTCAGCCTCCTTTTTATACAGACACAAGCACTCTGACAAATGGGGAACATTTGGCCCTGCGCGCGCACAAAGACGCGCGCGCGCGCACACACGCACGCCCGCACGGAGTTGTGCGGGCACACGCGCAGACACCCGCCCAGCTGTCTCTGCTAAAACATTGGGCGCCCAGACGTTTGATCATGCAGAGTAAGGCTGGCTACAGAAATAGTAACAAATGAACCCTCAGCAAAAGTGAAGCTGCTGTCCCAACTCTGTGTGCTTTGATTGGATCACACGGGCCGGCGAGCCACCATGCGTTAAAAAAAAAAAAAAAAAAAAAAAAAAAAAAGGTCGGAGG
>CAAKHG010006259.1:1454-12395 GCA_901007715.1 Dactylopterus volitans
GTCACTGGTCCCTCTTTCTCATCCTAGAAGAGGGAACAAAAAAGAAACAGTCACACAAGTAAGTTTTAAACCTTTTTGGACATAGCGACAGACAACTTTTTTAGTAGTTGAGTGAGAAGAATCATTCTATTCTATTCTATTCTCACTGTCATTTAAACACAGTAAAACAAACAGACAGAATTTGTGCAGTTCTCAAACTTGGCCAACATTTGTTCTTAGATTCTAACCCAGTGGAGTTCTGGAAATTATTAAATTCTGAGCATTTTTTTTTAGTCAATCTTCACCCATTTCTGAATAAAAAAAGTGAAGAATTGAAATCCACCTTGGCTAGCACAGAGCTTTAGGAGGTCAGGCAAATGTGTGAGAGAGCGAGATTAAGGAGTTGGTCAATGTTTTTCTACTCACTGTGAAGTCCCTGAAGACCAGGTTTCGAGAGCCTCTGCGTAGGGCCATGAGAGCTGCACTCGGATGATTGACAATTGCTTTTGGTGCTCGTGGTGCTGGATTACTGCCGGTCACTGGCGGAGTCCTTCACAACACATGCATTCACATCACATAATAATTGGTTAAAATTTTATTTTAATCTGCCATTTAGACTGTGCTAGTTGTAAATTCAGCCAAACATTTGCGCTAACCTAACATAAAATTCATATGTCCAGAAAAAGTCAGGCAAATACAATTCAGTATTTTATACATTTTCATTCCCTTTAAGTGTTGGGATTAAAACACTATCACACATCAATCACATATCTGTAACAGAGGAAGAAAGATGTACGTACTGGGAAGAAGTCTGATTAGGAGTTTGGGACTGCTGCTCCTCTAGTTTAAGTCCAGCCAGCAAAGCCTCTCGAGAACAGTGCTTATCCTAGAAATGAAAGTACAGAAAAAATTATATTAACCATGCTTTGTTTTAGGATAATAGTTACTTTGTCACAGAGGCCTTGACCTTTGACCATCAAAATCTAATCAGTTCATCACTGATCCCACATTTAATCAGTGCCAAATTTGAAGCATAACAATGAACACTGTATGTTTGCCAAAGAATAAAAAGCAACAACCTTGTAATAAATTTTCCCTTCAGAAGCAGTTTTATTTTGGTCATTCCACTCATATGCATTAGGGTGACGAAAGTTTGGAGACATCTCTGATTATAAGCAAAGTTAGACAGCATCAGAAATTACAGTCCCAAAAAAAATTACAAATGTCCCAAAAAAAATTACAAATGATAAGAATATCTCAAAACCTCTTTCTCTCAAACAGATTCTCTTAGAGGGAGAATTTATTGCAGGGCTGTTGCATTATATTCTATGGTAAACATGCACTGGTCATGTTATTATATGTGATTGGTTTATGTCCCGGCATTCCAGAAATATCTTCAATAGAATGGGGCAAGTAGGAATTGAATTGACATATGACCTTTTAGATAAAAAAGTTCACCATTTTATTGTTTTATCATTTTACATATTTGTGTGAAGGTTTGTCGGAATCAGTGTATGAAATTGAGTGTTACGGCCAAAATCATGTTCTGTGACCAGCAAAATCTACAATTTAGAAAAAAACAGCACATCTCCAACACATCACTGAAGTTAACTTTTTTTCGCCATGCTAAGTAGAGCAATACCAACTGTAGCATTTCACCACAGTTCGAATTAACAAATCCTTGTCAGATTTGATGGTTTAAAAATACTGTAATAGAACAGAGGTTCAAGCAGATTTTATAACATAGGGTATATGTGCATAGATTTCCTGGGATATTGCATCTTGCCAATTTCTTCTGGAATTGTTATTGATCACAGCTCACCAGTCTGTTTCTTTATTAATTTGACTATAAATTACAAAGCAGGAGTGGGAGACGTACCTGTAGATGTGTGATGAAGGACAGTCTCTGTCGAGGAAAAGGTTCACAACCCTCCCATTGACACTGGCCTGCATACACATCTTTTGCACCATGTTGTGTTGCTGCATGGTAAAACACCTGAGATGGTGTTTCAAACCACCTTGGGGACGAAATGGGAGTAATCAGCAGGGGTTCAACAATTGTTCAACTAAGGTTAATAATAAACATCAAATTGTAAATAAAAAAAATAAATAAAATAAAACACTGTTGAGTCTGGAATAGGGGTAAAGCCATTTATGCTTTACTGGCACATACCGTTTACAGGCTTGCCAAAGACACTTGAAGTTCTGCCCTGCTCTCCTGCTTTGCTCTGGCGGTGCTGTGGGGGTTTGCTGATTTGGGAGGTGAGGGCTGTGGTTGCCTACTGGTGCCGGCTGAGACACAGGGGATGGGGTAATGGTGGGCTGTTGAAGAGACATTGGACACAACATTAGGAAAGCTTAAGAAAAAACAAAACAAAACTTGGATTAAGGTGACACTTCCAAATTATCATGAAGGTATTGTTGGCTGACATGTAACCTTAGCTTGCCTTTTAGCCGAGGTTGTTCTCCCAGCTGCTTTGCTATAGGAGGTGGGTATCAGCGAGTGCCATATGGTCTTAGGTGGCCTCGCCTTCTTAAACCTCCAAAATAAATTCATCAGCCAAATGACTCTGTTGTTTTCAGTTCCATGCAACTTAAAATCCTTTTATTTGATGCCATTGTTTATATTCTTAGTTCAAGTTTAGTTCAAACTATTCCCACTGTTAGCAAGTGACAATCTCATGTGGAATGACATAGAAGACAATGATTCTTTCTATGAAAGATGCTATTTCACCCACCCACTCTTTGACCCGTAGTCCATCAGTATCATCACACACAGCCTGCTACAGTTGTGACAGACCAATGGCATTCTGAGATGACCAACACTGGCAGATGGATATGCTCCAGACACAGAAAAATGTCTGCACTGTGCACTGACATTGTTCAATCAAGTCTACAAACTGTCCTTTCATAGAAAGAAAGATGCCTGCATTTGTTGATAAATACTATTATAGGTGCACTTAAACAGCAATAAACACATGTGCCACTGTCTTTAATCTGTGATAGTTCTGTCTGTAATAGTTGTATAATATTTCTTCAGTGCTGGATTGTCAGTAGCATTAACAGATTTGATTGCTGCGTTCCTGAAAATGTCAAAACAGTTCAATAGGAACAGGGACCTATAACCTTTTATTGATACCAATTCCAATATCAACTATGCTTTTCTGCACAATTTTCTATCAATTCCCCAGACAATTACTGATCAATTTCCTTTCTGAGGAAAAAAATGCAACTGAATTTACTAAGCCAGTCTCCATAGTGTCAAATATTTGGGGAGCAGTGGCAATCATGAATTTTGAGCATTTTGCTGGTGTTTCCAGTTGGATAATCTTTACCACTACACAATTCCCCATTCGAGAGTAGAGTCACCAAATAATGTTCAACTAATCAGGCAAAAGGAAACTACCCCAGTTTCTGCTCATTACCTCGATAAACAAAACCTTTCTTAAAATAACATCTGTTATCATTTTGATTGACACTGATTTGTAATGGGGAGAACAGTGGCTCATGTCTGCTCTACACTGCGAAAGCCTGATCTTGTACTACGTGCAGTAACTTGTGTGGACCTGACATACCATGAGCAGTGCATAATATACTGTACATTAGGAGTGCAAGTCACAACAATATGAAATCGATTCTTTAGGCAACTATACAATATTTGTAGATATTAAAGTTTGTAACAATTCGATTTCGATCCAGTTCAGTGGAAAAATATACCTTCTGTTCAAGCTAAATAAACTTTCCTTGTTAAAAAATAAGCGCCTGTGTCCCTCATTCAAAATGTGTCTAAAGAAAATTCTTAATTTGCCAGTCAGTGTCAACTTTTGACTTTATTGTGTCGACTCATTTCTTTGCAAATGAAATGGCAGTTGTAATGTTCATTGTACTTTTAGATTTTTTTGCTGAATTTTTGCAGGGAAAAAACACAAAAAACTGATGGTAGCTTGTGAGAAGACCTAAGACACCTTAAAGCTAGCAGCACCACAAGGGTCAACGCCATGTTTCTTCTTCAGGTGTCTGAGATCATGGAGTCATCTGAGTATATCTATCAGTAAATCGCATTGTTTGCATACTGCATGCATTCTGTCTGTTGAGTAATCTAAGTATTTTCTGAATACAAAATATTCCTACATCTGATTTTGTCCAAGAGGAGGTGCGCTATGGGAATTTTCAAAATAAGTGTTTTCTTAAAGAAAGTGTCATAGATCGATGTGCACACTTTGCATTGATTATAGTTTACAGGTCAAAGTACAGACATCAAAGAAGAGGCAAAAACACTGAAGAGTGAGGGAAGCAAAGAAGAGGGAAAGGAAAGAGTTGAGATCCTTGCCTGCTGCTAGTTTATCAGTTAGTTTACACCATGGTCTGGGTGAATTCTCTTTTCAGAAGGGCCAGCAATTGTGCATTAAAGTTTTATGCACACAGTTTAACTTTTCTTTGTAGAAAAAAAGTGCAGTTAGCAAAGTCTCATTTAGCATACAGTGAGACTCCCGAAAATAATAGAACACTGATTTAAACACATATTGTGATTAATTTACTGAACAGAATTAAATAAATCAATATCTTGTAACTGACAATGTATGACACACACCAGATGAGTAATTTGCTTCTTTCAAATACAGAGCACAAATTAACTTCTTACAATGCACCAATGACAGATCAGCCTATTTAATTAAACCCAGTTTACATTTTGGTAAGTATTTTGTAAACTGTCTTGTGTGATGACTTTGAGCAACCATAAAATGTGTCAACTGTTTGACCTGACACCAAGTCACATCAAGGAGACACTGTAGATAAATCTTGCTTACTGTAAAACTAACCCAAGAATGACTTACCGTTGAGCCAGCTGCCTGTGTTGGCGAGCAGTTCCTCTGCTGAGCGGCGTTCTCTATTGCTACTTTGGCTACTGTGCTTGGGTCTGTTCCGGCTGGCACTGCCACCATGGTGGCACTGCTGCCGGCATTGTTGGGGTCAGTGATGGTGATTATCCGTACTCCAACTTTGTTGGGGATCCCCGAGGATGCTGCCATTGAACCACACTCACTCTCTGCTGACCTCTTGAAGCCTCGAGCCTCAGACGCCACTCCATTTGCAGGAGCGGTAGCAAGACTCTGGGAGGTAACAGTAACAGTGGAGGAGAGGGAGGAATTGGGGAGCAATTGCTGTCTTAGTGCAGGCACAGTATGGCCTGGCCCCAAAGGTCCATTTGTTAATTCCGAGAGAGGCCTGGTGCCCACTGCCTGGGGTCCGTTGGCCAGGCGCTCAGCCTGCAGTGTTTTGGCAGTGTCCTGCTGAGGGGGTGGGGGACTAGGAAGAGGGGGATTTGAGCTGTGACTCTTCTCAGATACACCCACCTCCCCATTTCCCAAGTACTGTTTGGAAGCAATGTGATTTGGAATGTTTTTGTTGAAGTTGCCACCACTGTCACCTCGATCAAAGTCACACACCCCATTGACCAGAGTCTTTTTTGGGTCAGGATTGCTCTCCATAGGGGTGTTCAGGCCAGGGGAGAGGGCATGCTTCCCATTAGCAGGGGGACTCTCCAAAGCAGGGCCATTTAGTGTCCCCTGACTGTTCCCTGAGTGGTATGGAGGTAGATTAGACTCCATGCACTTCCGACCATTTAGCAGCTTGGCACCTGCTGCAACATCACCATTACTTGTTTTACCATTGGAGGGGTCTCCTTCTGCTAAAGAGGAGTTCTCCATCACCTCAATCTTCCTCTCATGGATGTGCAGCCCTGTGGCATCCTTGGCCTCCTCCTCCTTTTGACAAATAATCTTGTCTCCTCTGAGGGGAGCTGGCAGTGGTGTTGGTGATGGTGGTGGTGGAGCTGCTGGGGCATGTTGGTGCACAGTTCCAGTAGAGAATGGAGGAGGGGGAACACCCGGGGCTACAGCTCCCTGGCTGACAGCAGCAACGGCAGCAGTAGTGGTGGTGAAGCCAGTGTTGGGGACCACAGTAAATGTGACCTGTCCGGTTGCCGTGGGGCCCTGAATGATGGTAGCTGCTCCAGGGCTACTTGTGGAAATTAGTTGGCCTGGCAAGAGCTGGACTGCTTGGAGGGCTGGAGCTCCAGCAGAAGGCAGCTGGCCAGGAACCAGCTGAACATTGAGCTGCTGAGAATGAGGAGAGGGTCCCTGGGTGCTGTAGCCAGTCTGATAGATGACCTGTTGACTAGAGGCTATTGTGCTGTTGGGAGGGGGCACCTGTGGAGCAGGTAGGATTAGCTTTCCTCCTGGTGTTGAAGGTCCCCGCTTTGGAAGCAGTAGCTGTTTGATCAAGCTGGACTCAGTGGAGGTAGGCTGAGAGGGAGGAGTTTGGGCAATAATTTGGAGAGGTGGCTGCTGTTGATGTCGTTTCATGGACAGTGCATGACTGACAGTTTGATTGGGCTGGACCTGGGTATTAGAGTGAGAGGCAGGAGGCGGGCAGGGGCTGGAAGCAGCTCCAGACTGCCCAGTTATCTGAATAGTCTGGGCACTGGAGATGGTGGAAGGGTTGGCTAGAACAATCTGGTGTATGGCAGGGGTGTAGGCTGGGTTCTGCTGTGGGTTGGGACTAACTATTACTACACTCTGTGCCTGTGGTTGAGGCTGAGGCTGCTGGTTAGGAGTAGCTATTGTTGCTGCTGGTCCACCTGACTGGTTTGGTGCTGGTTTGGGGGCGATATTCTGAAATGTGACACGGGACACCTGCGAACTGGGTACGCCAACATTATTTAATGCCTGAGCACCTACCCCCTGGCTGCAGGGGGAGGGTGCTGATGAACCGGCAACAGACTGAGGCTCTCCCTGGGGATATCCTCCCTGAGGCCCAGACAAAGGAGGGGTTTGAGGCAGGGGAGAGTGCTGGGAGATTGGGGGGCACACACCTTGCACCCTGGCAGTGAGTATGTGGCCCTGTGGTACCTGCTGAAATAATGTGACAGGTGTCCCTGTGGGGATCATGGAGGAGTGCTGCTGTGCTGGAGGCACACCAGCAGGATTCTGGGGGCTGTGATTCTGGGTGGCTGCTGACGTTGGAACCTGCACCACTGGACCAGGTTGGACTTGCTGCTGCTGTTGAACTGCTGCCTGAGGATTTGGTGGTAACTGCAGAGGCACATGAGGGGGCAGAGGATGACGGGATACAGTTGGGTGGCCTGCATGGAACGGTTCCTGTCCAGTGACGGACGTGGATGGAGCTGTACCACTGGTGCCGAGGCTGGAACCTGGAGCACGGACAAGTTGTGGTCCAAGACCCGGATGCCCTGGAGGTAAGCCTGGTAACGCATGAATAAAAGCAGAAACAGACAAACAAGAGGCAGGTTAAAAAAATTCTCTTATAATGGCCAGGGGCTCAGTGACTACAATAAATAATAGTTGGCCTCAAATAAAGACCTAAGGAAAACAAGCAAAAACTAGACATGTAAGCAGGTATGAATGGAGTCAAATCACCTCTTAAAACAACTTGAATCCGATTGGCCATTGAGTTGATGTATGCATCACCTGATCACCCATGCAGCTGATTACGTTATACTATGTGTTTTAATTGCAATACAGATTGGATTTACATGGCTCAACAACTCTGATCATACTTGCAACTAAAACCCTGTCAAGTGTAAGTAAATGTTCTTTCTTTATGCAAGTGTGTTTTATGTTCAGTTACTGTTTAAGAAAGTGTGTGTGTGTGTGCATGTATTTTTTTTCCTCACCTTGCATATGTGTTGGCTTGTAAAGGATTGTCGTGTACATTTCCTATGTCATGAGAGGCCTAAATTCAATTAATATGTGCATATAAGGTTTTTGAATGTTCGATGTAGTGTGTGGAAGTTAAGATGACAAGTGGGTTCTCAGCATGGCCGATACTGGGATCCATGCTGCTTGCATGCTCAGCTCCCAACCCTTCCTCAGGCTTGACTCTAACCCTTAATAACCAGGCGCTTTATGTATAAGAGACTGCAGCTTCATACTAAAAGATTGCGTACTCAAAATCTCCACAGTCTGTACACACAGAAAATTACATGTAGAAAACTGTGGCCCAAATTATCTCTTGCCATGAATTACAATGCAAATTATGTCACGTACAGTGCAAATAACAATGAATAATTTTGCTGGAAAGCAAACAGAAAAAAAATTATAAATAAAAATTGTTAAGTGATGTCCAGAGATATGGTACCCAAAATATGTAGTTATGCATTCTTAATTGGTTAAATTAATTGGTTAAATTCTTAACAGTAATTACTAAATTAATGATAATCAATCCAGTTCCTACGCAATACTGTAACAATACTGCAATGAGTGAAACCCCTTATGTATAGTCTTAATCAAAAAAACTCCAAATAAAAAGAAAACCCAGGGTGACACGTTGTCTTTCAAGAACATCAGCATTGCAGTATGCTGTTCAAGGTTACCGGCTCTTCTCTCTTTCTGCAAGACTGCCAGAATCCCTCTTCACCTTATCACTTTTCTAATATGCTTCTGTCCGATTCACAAAATACCACAAAACTAACCCAAAGGGGACATATTAAAAGAGTAACTGTTTTAGGTGGCCAAAACCAAATTTGATAAATTATTTTTCACTGCCAGACTTTTTTCCTGTATTATAATGAAGACATTACAAATACATTTGGCACGTTGATACAGTGTCATGGTGGTATAACAATCACTAGTTTAAATGCTACACTGAATTAGTTTTGATACTTCCACCAGGGGTCACCAAGTTCAGTACTGTAAATAAAAGCACTGTATTTCAACCAAAAATTTACCATACTGTGTGTCCATACAAGTTTATCAAGAACAGTTCAGGTATTCATCGGTATGATTACAAGATTACAAGTAAATTCTTTGCTCTACCTGGAGGTGGGGCCTGAGGGTCTCCAGGGCCATCATTTCGAGCTGCTGGAGTTGGTACTGCACCCGGATTCTGCTGCTGTTGCTGGGGCTGGGGCTGCTGGTAGTACAGTTGGATGGGTAGGGGGATTGCCCTTCGCCTTAGCCCTACCAGGAGAATCTGAACTTGGCCACTAGCCTTGGACTCCTCTTGCCGCCGCATTGTATGATTTGGAAATACAGACCTGTAGTGGCAGAGTGATATTGCATAATCATAATGTATATGCACAGCTAGTTTTCTGTTTTGCTGCATCATATACATTGGCAAAGTACCTGCTCAAAACAAAGATATCTATGAGGGCTGTTTGTATGTCTGTTAGAGAGGACTACCAGTGATTTGTCATCAAATAAAAGCCATTCTAGAACAGTAAAGAGGCAGAAGGGAAGGTGAAATCAATCGGAGCAGTACAGCACAGGCTGAGCAGCAACGGCACTGTGGCTGCAGGATGGGTCCAAACTGACAAGAAAAATCCTGAAAATTCTGAAAATATGTAGGCCACAATACCCAATATTTTTTCAATTACAACAACCAAATATTTATATCTTCAGTTTAATGTTGGCCTACGTTTTGAGTCATTTATGTGACTAAGGCAAGCAATTTGTCAACATGATGATATTGATTGTACATGCATTTTGAATTAACATACATCATACAAAGGTTGGTACACACTACACCATAGACAGATGTGCACCTCCCCAGAAATGACATTAGTTAGGGCAGTCCGGACCACAAGAACTGTGATTGGTCCCGTTGGTAAAGTAGTATTGCTACTGCTCGGTCTTCTAAACTTTCAGTTATAATGACTTTTCAGACCAATTTACAAATATTTTGTCAAATGAACAACTGAGTCACAAATCTAGCAACTGCATGGACAAAGTTATTAAACTACTTTAATCGCCAGTACAGCTCAGAGCAAGAGGAGCATCTCTGTATTTCTACTCTGTGACCATTTTTAAATGATAAAGCCAAAAAACAGTTACAATTACAGTTGTTTCAAAATTATGCCTATCATAATTTTGTCAGATGGCACAGCTGTTATGAAATCAGAAATTCAGCAGTGCAGCGCAGCAGCTTGGAGGTGACTACTGTTAAACATGGAGGGTAAAGGCCCATTTATGCTCACTTTGCCATTTCTGTCGTCCTCTTTGTTCGTTGCAAGTGAGCTATACTGCGCAACACTGCCCCACGATTTCCAGTGGTACTGCTCTGTTTGGGTATGCATCCGCAAGCTCTCTGAAAACGGATTGAAATACATACGATATGAACATAGAGGCTGGACAGAAGGCTCTGTCCATTTGCGTATTTAAACGCTGAGCATAGATGGGCCTTTAGTGGATCATGTTTCAGTCAACATGAAACATGGGGCAGGAGCGTAGGGCAGGGATATATTTTTTGCTTGAAATGCCCATCCCTAACAATAATAAATTATTGACTCAATTAATTAATTGTTTAATTAATTAATTAGCCAATCAATTAAGAAAAAAAGGGCAAACACTTAGGGCACAGATACTCGTCAACACTCTGTGTTGGACTTCACAAACAGAAGGGATTAGGACTGACCGCAGACTTTTAAGGAAGCCGGTGGAGTTTAAGATGTTAGTTCGTCCCATTTTGCTGCATGTGGCCAAGTACTCAGAGTACATCTCTGATCGAGACACAGAACCCTCAGGGTGTGCTTCAAAGTGTGCATTTAGCCTGTGAGGGAAATGCAAGAACAGGGTGATTAGTATCCAGTTATTATTCAACTTTATCCTCAAAATCGAGACTTTTCTAAAAAGGATAACTTGCTACAAATATAAATTATACAGACAACATCTGAATAAAAGACACCAATGGATACAATAAACCATTCATTTAATCATCATTACATGTCAATAGAATCATTATTCTTACCATTGCAGTGTAAATTTTTCTCCATCAAGTTCAACAATACCAGGTGGTGGTTGTGTAGATTGTATTGGGCCCCTTGATGCTGAGGAGAGAAAAAAAGACGCAAAAAGCTAAACAATTGGATCACAGATCAACCATACAAATTTTTAGACTACAAAAAAAAAACACAAAACAAACCAAAACAACCCAAAAACAAAC
>CAAKHG010006260.1:3237-13344 GCA_901007715.1 Dactylopterus volitans
TATGGGAGGGGGGGGGGGGGGGGGGGGGGACAACTTTAGAGCAAAGTTCTCGCAGTGGAGTTGACCTAGCTGTCAGAATTTCCCGCCTTTTTCCCCTCAACCCATATGGGCGGATTTGAGTGGAGATTTTCAACTTTGACCAAAAAACAAACAAACAAACAAACAAACAAAACAAAACAATTTCGCTCAGCCCAGCATTGCGTTCGTGCCGAGCAGCAGGAGGATCTTATCCTGGGAGTCACCGGCTCCCGTCGGAGTCAAGCATGCATAAGGAGAAGAGAAATAAAGTCAACTATTTAGAGCGCTGATTAGGGGAATTATTTGGGGCCGTGGTAGGTTTCACGTGCCAAAGCCTCTTGGTGAATTCTCTCCCGGTAGCAGATTAACGGATCAGCCTGTAATTGATGACTTCGTGTCCAGGTGAGTCGGGGATCAGCGCCCGCAGGTGGCCGCGCGCCTGACGAGCGGCGCGGGGCGCGGCACGGCGCGGCGCGGCGCGGCGGAGCGCAGCGCGGCGCGGCGCAGCGGCGGAGCGCAGCGCAGCGCAGAGCGGCCACCTGCGGGCGCGAACACCTCCAACTTCGTTTGCGTCGGAGTGGGTTTGGAGATCATCTGCGATTCGGCAGACGTGTTTTCACGCAATTGCGCCCCCCCCCCCGTCCCACCTCTCCCCGCCGTTCCTGCGGCAGAGGAGTCCGGGCTGCTTTTATTCGCCTGAGACGGGGACGCATCACGGCACCGGGACGAAGCGGTCACCGGTTCTCCTCCTCCTCCTCCTCCTCCTCAGAGTGGAACCTCGGCAGGTGAGTAGAAACACCGCCTTCATCTTGTGCCAGTGTGTTTCTTTCTCTCAGAAAAAAAATAAAATATATTTTTATTATTCTGGAGCTCAGTTAGTGGAGCGCGTCTTGTCTCGGCGTGTCCTCTTAACGCCAAACTGATTTCTTGGCGACCTTTTTTTTTTCTTTTTTTTTTTTTTGCGCGCTGACGCGGGCCGACCGGGGACAAAAAAAATCTGACGTCCGACGACCGCGCGCATCCACGGCGGTGCGGTTTGAAACTTCCCCGCGTCTTTGGCGCCGCCGGCCTCGCCACCCTCCCACACACGCCCACGCGCCGTGGGGCGAACAACGCGCGTGAGGTTAACCGTGCCCGATGATGACCTCACTCACACACCTCTTTCAGAACTCTTGCTTCTCACACGCGGGACCCCTCCCTTTGCCCCTCCTCCCGTCCCTTCGCTCCCTCCCCTTCTTCCTCTTCCTCCTCCTCCTCCTCGTCCTCCTCCCCTTCAGTGTTCTCCTCGCAGGCTCATGGTCAACTTCAACTTGACAGCTGTGCCGGAGCAGATCGGGTTTCCGCAGGACTCCCACACACACACACACACACACACACGCGCGCGCGCGCCTCCCGCAGACGTCTCCCAGGTCGCTGAAGGTGAGTGGAAACTCTCTCCCTCACACCATCCTTCCACCCCTCTGCCTTCCCCTTCTGCCCTGGCTTCACCCTCAACTTCTGCTTTTAACCTTATTTTTGTGTGTGTGTGTGTGTGTCCAACCATCTTATAACTCAGAGAGTGCAGGAGAAGGTGCAGTTTGTTGCTCTGTAAATGCCCCCGGGCTGTTGTGTGTGTTTGCTTCCAGGGTTAGCCATGACTCTGTTTCCACATGTTCTCATGGGCGTTTGGGGATTTTTGTTTTTGTTTTTATTTTTATCTTCTTTGGCTTAAGAGACTTACAAAAACACACACAGCTGATGAGCGCTGAGATATATTTAGTATTGAGATGCTGGGACTTTTTTCTTTTCTTTTCTTTTCTTTTTTTCCCTCCCCTCTGTTTGCTGTTCAAAGACGCCAGCGAGTGACTGCGTAAGTGTTGTTGATGCAGGTTTGTGAGGCGCCCTGCATATCTGTGTGTACACTGTGAACACCGCGCGGCCGGACAGGTTCTATTCACCCGTCATGTGTCCTGTTTTTCGCCCGCCCCACCAACCCACCAACACTTTGCCCGCATGCTTCAAATGTTGGCATTTCCTTCTCCTCCACGATAAAGGAGTCATCTCTGGATAAATAAGACATGGCGGCCTAAAGGGCACCTCTCAGGAGCGAGATAGGCGTCGGCTTAACATCAAAATATCCCATTTATGAAATACCAGTGTTGCATTTTCTTTTTTCCTTTTTTTATTTTGCCATTTTGTAACCAATTGCACCATAACCGCTTTGTGACTCACTCTGTGGGCTTCTTCTGTCTCTCATTCTCTTGTCTTGTGTGACTGTGTGTTCACTTTTATTTATTTTTTTTTATTTCTGTCTCGCTTCCAGATGCATCAGGGCCGAGCTTCTGCCATAAGGTGATAGCGCAATAAACCCGTTTTTTTTTTTTTTTTTTTTTAATTTGTTGCCCAATTCTTCGTCTTCCTCATCGCCATGGGGTCATGTGAGGGGATGTGGGGTTGGAGGTGGCGGGGCATCGCTGGAGCGTTCAGGGCCTCAGTGGGGGTATTGGTGCTGGGGCTCGGCCTGGCCCGGGCCGCCCCCCCTCAGGACGTCTGTCCAGCAGCCGAGGCTCTGAAGAACCTCACCCAGCCTGGATATCAGGACACGCCGCGGCCGAACTCGGCAGTCGACGCTCTGGCACCCTTTGTCCGGTCCTTCCTCCGCACGGTCCAGCCCAACCCTTTCCCAAAAGGTGAGCATCATTAATAGTCCACGTGCCGCCAGACATCATGCTCTCATCTTGTGATGCATTGTACCGCGGGCACTGAGTCATGGTTTGGAAATGAGGACGTTTCGTCGTGTCGTCTGGGCCGCGGGCTCCGGTTTCAGATATTCAGTCAAATAGTTTGGCTTGTATACCCAGTGCGGGGCAAAGGTTCCCGGCTCAGGTGCATCAAACGCACCGGGTGCTAATTTTGTTTATACAAAAGATATCGGGACTGGTTAATCAGTAAGCAAATGGGATTTTTTTTTTTTTTTTTTTTGGTGTAGTTTCCCAGGTCAATCTTTAACCTTTTACGTGCCCCTGTGTTGTTCTGAGGGAGGCCGGGCGTCCCTCGTGCCTGCACTCTTTTGTATGTCCCTGTAATGGCCCTTCATAAAGCTCTCCATTTTGTGCGAGCTACTTCCTGATTGATTCAAACAAAACACACGCAAAAAAACATGACTCATGGTAGTTAATGTGGGGTGGTTTCAACCAAGAGCCGTCTAATGACGCACAGGCGACGTGTGGTCACGCTTTAGAACAATAGCTGCGCCAACACACCTTCCGCGCTGACTTCATGATGGGACCAGTGGCTGGATGGGTTGTGACCTTTTTAGGCCTCTGCTGTACAAAAAGTGCCCGAGGTCATGAATTTTTATGGAGTGGATAATTAATGTTTTCACTCCGTGGCAAGAGATGCTCTCAAATACATGCTCGACCCAGCAACCTGCGATGTATATTTATGTTTGAACAACTTGTCTCTGATGAGTGGAGAATTTCTAACTGCAATGATTCATTAAGTGATTGGGAACAAACTACTTTTTTTTTTTTTTTTTTTTTTCCTCCCCCAACACGTCTACGTGCTTTCGTCGAAGTGTCACATTTCAGAGTGTCTGCTGCTCAAAGGTCAAAACCTTCCCGAGGATTTTAGGTCTTAACATCTTTTCGTAGAACGTCATCCTATTCCAAGAAATCGGAGACACTTTTTTTAACTTGTTCCTTGGAAGATTATTTCACTTATTACAAGCCAGCAGAGTTTTTATATGAGGGAAGTATGATGCAATCCTCTAAAAAAAAGGAAAGGTAATTCACCAGTCCACTGAGGTACTTTTGGCCAGCAATTAGAAAACATATCACATACCATAGTATGTTTTTGACAAGTTTGCTACTTTAAAACAAACTTAAACTTAAAAAAAAAAACACCCAACAACCTCAGATCCACTCAACAATTGATAAAATGAGTGTCAGCTGAATCTGTTTGCTCATTTTCTTTTTTTTTTTTTTTAGACATTTCTCCCCAATTATATATTTTTTGGAAGATTCCTCCCGAAAAAAAAACCTAGAAGAAAAAACTTCCTTTTGAATAAAAAGTCTCACAGAAGCCAGCAGTTCAGGCCTGCTGCACTCTAAAGTTACAGCATTTGATAGTGAAATGCCAGTGGGAGCAAAATGGTAATGCAAATATGTACCGGTCGCTCATTGGAGCCTGCAATTTTACGGGAGGCACGCAGGGGGTGACACCTGTGCCTGTGTTTTCCGAGTGATATCCATAATAACAGGATACAAAGAGACCGTAAATGCGTTGTGTTTTTTTTTGTTCTTTTGTAAAAAAAAAAAAAAATGTAATCTCTCCGGCGACCCGCCTAGTTTCCCAGGAACCACAAGATGAGGTTTCACGTTTCCCCTTTGACAATACACGAAAGTACCATGCTTGCACGGAACACAGGACACATTGTACTTGTGGCCGAGGTTTTTACGTAGTTGAGAGGAGAAGAGCATCCAGCTTTGCTTTTTTTTTTTTTTGTTGTTGTTGTTTTTGTTGTTGTTTAATCTTAAGTAACTCAGACGCACTGAACCACTAAGTGTGCCTCCGCCAATTCCCCTCCAGACTTGATCTCGAAAGCGATCCAGGATTTTGAGCAAGTGTGGACAAATCAAGAATTCATCAAACAAGTGAGTGAATTTCGAATTCATTTGAAGATTTGAATGAGAAGATCGAGAGTGCCTCCATACGTGGGAAGAAAAACGCACACACCCACCCCGGCGCCCCCAAAGCCGGTAATGTGAGCGTGTTTGACGTTAAAGTTCCTTGTGTGTGTGTGTGTATCCCACTCTACTGGAGTTACTGAGGCGCTTTCATCCGCTCTGATTGTAAACTGCCACGACTGTAAACTTAGACTACTGTTTGCTGATGTCTCCGTCTTTTTGACGTCACAGGAGATAACAAAGGCCTTCTGCCGTTCTGCTATCGTGGCCTTGAAAGTGATATTTTGTGCTATTTTTTGCGACGAGTGTCTCAAGTAATACGTGTTTTTGTGTGTGTGCGTGTGTGTGTGTGTTTCGGCCAGGTCTTGCTATATGAAGTGGGCTTCCTGGTGTGCGTGGCCATCGGAATCCTGTACATCGTTGTGATGCCCATTACTGGTTTCTTCTTGGCGTGCTGCCGCTGCCATGACAACTGTGGTGGGAAGATGTACCAGAAGCAGACGCCCTCCATTCAGTGTCGCAGGAGAAGTCTGTACTGCAGTGCGTTCGTCATCACAGTCATTATCTTGTGAGTGTGTGTGCGTGCGCGCGCGCGGTCTTGTTTTTTTTGTTTTGTTTTTTTATAACGCCATAATGATGCCTGATCCGAAATTAGCATAGAAAACGACAGCTTGAATGTACACGCCTGGCTGACTGTGTGCGTCCCCAGTCACCACCAACCCCCGCCCCTGCCGGATCAAGATTACGCTCTTGATGCAAATTGTGTGTGTGTGTGTGTGTGTGTGTGTGTGTGTTTTTGTGTGCGTGTGCGTGCGTGCAGCGCTGGGAACGTTATCATGTTCATGAGTAACGCGGCCCTCAAAGGCAACGTGGACCAGGCACCATTAGAGCTCAACAGGACCATAGGCAACCTCCACACCTTCCTCACCGCCGTGCCTCAGGTAAGGTTGAAACTGGTTGAAGTACACGGAAGTATAGAAAGGTCAGAGGTCAGCGACTCCGTTGTGACATCAGCTATCAATGATTAGGCCCTCATAATGTGTTGCCTTTTCTCGGAGCAGAGCTGAGACCGTGAGCGCTCTTGTATCGGTTTAGGAGCGGCCACATTAAGTCCCGCACCGCTGCCATTAATCTCCGGCGGGCCGACGGCTTTCTGTGTGCGGTGCAAACAAGCCTTAAATTTTCCCAGTCGGCCAGTGCTGATTAAGCGCCGGCTCTGTACTCTGCAGTGTCAATATGCTTATCTCAAGATACAAGGGTGAGTGGGATGGATCAGGCTGAGCTCTGTTTGTTCGCCTCCATTTGCAAAAGCCGGCGTGTACCATTAGCTCGCGTAGCCGGGGCCCTGGCAACCTGCGTTTCAAACAGCCTGCTTATCGTCTGCTTATCTCCAGCAAGTCCGCGATGTGGTGAACCAGAGCCACGACACCATACAGGAGGTCTCGAAAAACCTAGACGGTAAGGACGGGGGCACGAGTCGAGAACCGGATCTTTCCACGCGAAACGCAGTCTGAATCTAATCTTGCGATGAACAATCTCGCGCCTCTGCCAAACAGACATTGGACCCCTGTTGGGCCTGAAGATCCAGAGAAGCTTCAGAGGAGTCGTGGATCCGGCTCTGAACTCAGTCAGAGTCCTGGACCAAGGTACAGCACGCCCACATGTTCAGTCCTGTCTCAGACGGAGCAGGAAAATACTTGCGTGCATATTTGACTTGAGATATGCAACAGAAAGGTGGAGTAAGGATGTTCGGATCTCACACGCGTCACGCTCCAGCAACACTGCCATGTTTACTTCTCAGTGAGTAATTCCTCAGATTAAACAGCCGACTCTGGGGATACGAGGCCGCAATTGTCGGGCTCACCCGGAGCCGCGGAAGTGCTCCCAAAGCAGCTCTTGATGGATTGTGCTCCTGTCTTTCATTTGTGCGAGCAGACAGCGAGAACACGGCCCGGCAGCTGGGAGAGGTGAACGCGACGCTGGCTCGGCTGCAGGCCCGCGTGGACGTCCTGCAGGCCAACTTCACCACCGTCAAAAATGACATCATCCAGACCTTATCGGAACCAGGCTGCCTCGGCTGCAGCGGCGCGGAGGGAGAGGTCCGGGACCTGACGCTCGGCGCCTCCATCGCTGTGAGTGCGACGCGGAGTCGTCGAATCGGTCGGAACATCGAGAGTTCCAAGATTGTTTCAGCTTGGGAGCCGGCGCCTGATGGGTCTGACGAGGAAGCGCAACTCGCGCAGCGCCGCGTCTGACGCGGTGACGCATGATTGTGTCTGTTCGTCTCCGGCTCTGGCTCGGGCGGCCAATTTGTCGTCCTCCCATCTGTTCCTCTCTCTCCCTCCTACACTCCCAACTCTGACAAGGAGATTCTGAGAGAAAAACAGGGGAGAGATGGCAATCAAAAGTCCTTCCAAAGCAATGCCCTCAATTGCCGCCCGAGTGTTGTTTGACTGAGTCGAGTAGAGCATGCATACGATTGTTTAAGCTGAAATCTGCTGCCCCCTTTTGTTGGTTCTTAGGTATAACATTGAAAGTGGGCGAGTGCTGGTCACATTTTTCTTATCTCCTCCCCGTCACCTCTCCGCAGATTCCCAGTTTGAATGAATTCCAGTCTGCAGTGGACGCTGTCGTCAAGGCTGATATCAAATCCAGAATCAAAGAGGTCAGAGAATCCTGCATGCAGAAAGGCAACCGCGGCAACACCAGCGATGCTGATAGTATAATGCCCGCCTTGTTAATACGTCTGGATAAGTGCGGAACCAGGAAATTACCCACCTCAAACCATAAATAATATAATGAAACGTGAAGAATGGATTTTTCTGACCCTGGGCTGTGTTTTTTTTGGAAGAGGGCTAGATTTGTGTAACCAGAGATAAATGTCTGTCTCACACACGCACGCGCACACACACACATATACACAACCACGGCTTCACTACTCAGATTAAGATGACTTTTTCTGTCTTCTTTCCAGGTGGAGGACTACTTCAACAGCATCCCTCAGAGGGTGGCCACTGACACCCAGGATGTAGTCCAAAGTGGGCGAGCCTTCTATTATTGGCATCTTAATGGAACGGTTGATTAAGATCCGGTTTGGAGAAAAAAAACAAGGGTCCTTGTTTTTATTTGTTTCCAGGAAGCAAGCGGCTGCTGGGCGAGATAAAAGCGCAGATCTCCCAGGTGACCAGCGACATCGACTTGTCTTCCCTGGGCCGGGTGTCGGACACTCTGGATCAGGCGCAGACGGAAATTGAGAGGGCCGTCCCAGAGGTGGAGAGGGCGGAGCATATCAGGTGACAGGGCCTTTCGAGCGCCAGCGCACATCTTTGACCAGAGGCCGAGGCACAAATCGGTTATACTGTGTGTGTGTGTGTCCTTTTTCAGATGGGGAGTGTGTCTGGCCATCAGCTGCATGGTCCTCCTGGTGGTGCTGTGCAACTTCCTGGGTCTGATCCTCGGCCCTCTGGGTTCCAAAGCCAAGACGGACCCCACGGAGCGCTCCTGCACGGCAGACTGCGGGGGCACCTTCCTCTTGATGTGAGCGCTGAACTCATGCACTTTCATTTCTGCGCTTGCCGCCGCCGCCGCCGCCGTCAAAGCCCACATCAAACCGATCACCAAACGCTGGTCCACAGGGGTGCCGGGTTCAGCTTCCTCTTCTCCTGGCTGTTCATGATCGTGGTCCTGGTGCTGTTCGTGCTGGGCGGCAACGTTTACACGCTGGTCTGCAAGCCGTGGAGGAGCGGAGAGCTGCTGAAGGTAGCCGCGCCGCGCCGCGCCGCGCCGCGCAAGTTTGCCGCGCGCGCGCACAGCTCGTCGACAGGTGGTGAAATCCGTGTCCTCCTTTCATACTCTCCTCTCCGCAGTTCATTGAGACTCCAGGTTTAATTCCAGAGCTGGAGGTTGGTTCAAATTTGGGATTCAAAAACAACCTCACTATCTCTGGGATCTACAGGTACGCGACCCCGATCCACCTCTGCGTGCCCATCCTGCATTGTGAGATAAAAATAACCTCATGACTTATTGACGCTGATGTTTACAGTCACTGTGCCAAAAACCAGCCTCTGTGGTCCACACTCCACCTGTATGAGACCATTGACCTTGACGATCTACTCAATATATCAAAAGTGAGTTTTCCTTGCTGTCTTTGTTCACTGATTATTGCTTATTTTATTTTAAATGCAAAATCTCAGTGATTTTACACCAGCTAAGGGATGCTATTGGTCGCTTTTTGCTCTTATGAAACTCGCGTTTGTCCCCATCCCCGTCCTGCACAGTACACCGAGCAGATCCGGCAGCAGTTTGAGAACACGGACATCACTCTGTCCACCATCACGCTGCTGAGCCCCGACGTCGAGAACCAGCTCGTCAGCTTGCGCGGCAAAGTTTCAGATTACGACTTCGATGCTGCCTCGCGGCGGGTAAGGTGTTTGGCTGGTGCCCGGACCTGCTACGTGCTAGCGCGCGCTATTACCGCCGCATGTCACACACTCTCTCTCATCTCTCTCTCTCTCTCTGTCAGATAAGCAACGTTTCAAGCATCAATCTGAACACGACGGCGGACAAACTCGACCAGCTCGCCGCCGTAGTTGTGAGTCATGAAGTTAAAAAGAAAAAAAAAAGAAAAAAAACAAACGCCCTTGTTCATATCGTAGTTTTTTTGCCGTTCGAACCAAGATTTTTATTTTCCTTGACGCCCACATTGTCCACTAATCATGTTTTCCTCTTTAAAGACAAACGGTGATATTCAGAGAGAGCTACGAGACGAGGCCAAAGACTTGAGGCTTCTCCAGAGCAACATGGAGACAACCGTCTTCCCTGAACTCGTGCGTGCATACAGTATATGACTCCATCTTTTACTGCCATCTCTGATTCTGGTGACTTTTATTTATTTATTTTTTTTTCCCCCACGCGGGCCATTCATCTGAACTCAGATACTTAAAGCATCTACTGCTTTCGCCTGCAGGAGAAGCTGAACTCCACTCTCGAGGAGCTCCGGGCCACAGCAGCAAAAGTCAACGTGAGCGCGGACAGAGCGTGGACCAGGATTCGCCGAGGTCTCCTCCTCCTGCTTTCTGTCTTTCTGAGTATTCCCTTCTCTGTGTCTTTCAGGGAACAGTGGGGGAGGTGCTGGGAAGGATGGCGGCGGCACAAGACTTCCTCAACACAAATACATCACTGATTGTGAAGACCGTGAGTAGAGTCACATGAGCTGGGGGCAGGAGGGGGGGAAGTGCTCCATGCGGTTGTTTAATGCCTGCGGTCAGTCAGTCAGTCCTTCAGCCGGAGGCGGCGATGGGGACGGAGGAGGCTGGGGGGGGGGGGGGGGGGTTGTTGGCTCTGCAGTATGCGACTTACATTTCTGCCCATGATTTCTTGGATTGTAGTTAATCATTCGCTTGCGTCATATCTTAATCTACTT
>CAAKHG010006263.1:6268-16469 GCA_901007715.1 Dactylopterus volitans
TCTCTCTCTCTCTCACACACACACACACACACACACACACACACACACACACACACACACACACACACACACACACACACACACACAATTATTTCATCCATAGATTAGACACTCAAAATCTGTTATCAGTCGAGTTGTCGAGAATGAATAAAGTACCTTCATGGAGACAAATTCCATTTGCAGCTACTAATGTTCCCATAAAGTTTATGGTGGTCAAAGATCACTTTTATTTCACACAACTCCTTTTTGACCATGACTCAAGAATTCACATTACAATCATAAGAAAGGGTCAAAGGTCAACTTAATTTTGACATTATTGTTCTGCAAAAACACTTTCTGTTCTTAAGGTAATTCAAGAGGATTCAGCTCTATACTGGATGATAATGAAAATTCAAAAAATATTTGTGTAGTGGCTAATCATTGATGTATACTGTGCCATGGTCAAAAAAAATTCACCTAACATATAGTGAAAAATATTTTTTTAATTAAAATTGTGACAATTTGGAAATAAACTGGCATATAAAATCACCAAATTCTAAAAATGAACAAATATTTGGTGGTTTTGATCAGGACTGCAGTTTATGATATAAGTCAGTGAAAGTAGGAATTATTAAAACATGATATTTTTATGGCATAGAGTTAGGCCCATGGTCTCTCATGTTCCATCGGTAATATATTCATTTCTTTGAGAGCTTCATCTACGTTGGGTAACTTAACAGTGAGGCTTCCTTCAAAGAGATGTAACCATATTTGTCATTCAAGGATTACGTATTCAAATGAGGCTCATAGCACAGATGGCATTCACCATAATGACGTTTAACTGTTCCTGTAAATTGAAATTTACTTTCCATTGGGAATCAATAAAGTATTCTGATTCTGATATGATTGCTGACATGAAGCTAGGTTCATTCATGTCATTCAAGAAATGGACTCAAGTTCAAGAGTAAGTCCATCTTAACTTGCATTCAGAGTTGCTGGGTTCAATCTGGTCCCACTCTCTCATGTGGTCA
This sequence comes from Dactylopterus volitans, assembly GCA_901007715.1. Taxonomy (NCBI): domain Eukaryota; kingdom Metazoa; phylum Chordata; class Actinopteri; order Syngnathiformes; family Dactylopteridae; genus Dactylopterus; species Dactylopterus volitans. The sequence continues at coordinate 7,279 of CAAKHG010006263.1, forward strand.
CCTTTAAATGCAAATAATATATTTAGATGAAAACATGATCTCTTTCTCTAAGTTCGCATGCATGATACATAAATCTGTTTAAACCTCAAAGTTGCTGTGGCAGTTATTGACAGTTTTAGAGCAGCTATAACGTTATTGATTCCATTTCTGACCACTTGCGTTACTTATGGCTCTTTATCATTGTTTCATATGTTTCTAAACAAATACATAAAAGCATTAATTGAATCACATTCTTAATGACTCGTGTTGGCTCTCAGCTCTGTGTTGAGTCACAGAAAAAGGACATGTCTGTTCGCCCTCTAAAACTCTTCACTCCTCACCAGAATATGGCTGATTCGTTCCTGGATGGTGACATGACCCTGGATGCCTTTGTCGACGCCTACCAGAGCAAGAGGAAACTGGCGCACTTGAGAAGGGTGAAGATCGAGAAGCTGCAGGAGATGGTGCTCAAGGGACAGTGGCTTCCACAGGCGTCTGTGTCTACCTCCCGATCTCAGGACATGTCGGCTGCATCCTCGCTCCTCAATGAGGCCAGCGGCAGCTCCTCCCCCTTGCCTCAGCCCAGGAGGAAACCTCCACCTCCTCCATCCCAGCCGGTCCCAGTTTTGAATCCAGCTCCGACTGCTACACCGCAGTCTCCTGTCCTCTACACCGCATCTCCATACCCGCCAATTCCTCCCAGAACAGGCCAGCCCTTCCCCAACATCTCCTCTGGATACCCCTTCCTATCTCAGTACCCACCAGCTTTGCCCCAGCGGCCGCCGCCTCGCATGGCCCCACAGCCTGGCTTCATCATGCAATAATTCAGAGCAGCTGTCACTCAGGGGTAACGGTGCGAGTCATGGACAGTTCACTGCTGGAACTCCTCTGAGGACTATTTTCTCTGGCGTCTGCCTTCTTGGAATATGGCCAGCCAATAACCACATGAGACGGCAGAGCTGCATTGGTTGGTCTGGTCATGATCAGCTGAAGCAGATCTCCAGTAATCTCTGTGGATCCTCGCTCACCTCACACTCCCATCGACACCCCCAATGAATAAATAATGATTGAAAAACATGATCAGCCTGAGTCCCCTTGAAGGAACGGCCTAATGTTGGTGTGTGGTCGCTGAGCTGACGCCCTCTAGTGTTCAATCTCAGCTCCTTGCAGTCATGTTCTTCAAGCTGATGCTGCAGTCCCTCTGCAAAACGCTAATATAACTAGTAATGTATATGCAAGAAAAGAGACCCTAATTACTGTGCAGTTTTGATGAAAATAACATTTTCGAGAATATATTCAGGCAAAACTGCATCTATGCTGTGATTTTTAAACATATATATATATATATATATATATATATATATGAATTAAAATTCACAAGGTACATAGAGATATTTTAATTTCAGCATCTTTTTATTAGTGTGAATAATAGACTGATTAACAAAGGAGAGCTGTGGTTGGTTTATCTGTTGTTGTCAGAGGGTTGGAGATGGCTGTCAGCCTGGCAACTGGCGGACAGAGGCGTTGAATGACTGAACTGTTGTAATGCATAATGAGGCCTTCAGGGCCTGGGCTGAAATGAAGGATTTATGTATAGCCATACACTTACAATGTGTGTTTTCTATGGTCGTGATGATGTCTTTGTCTTTTTAACACCTTCAGTTTGGACGAACTGGTGCCAACAATTCTGCGGATCTCAAACATGACTTTCTGTCACACTGAGCACCAAAGGCTTCAAACATCATCATGTGTTTGAAAGTTGTTTTTTTTTTGTTTTTTTTTGGACTGAGCTACTCTGCCATCATTCCTAACATATCTGTACACCATGTCAAAAACCTTTTTGGTCAACATGCAACATGTACATGTCAGCCTGCTTTGGAAGGAATACAAATTTACTTTTTCCTCCTGAATGCTGTCGCTGTGCACTGTTGAAGAGCCACGAGTGCCTACACTTTAAGTGATGCTGGTCACGCCCTGCTGACGACTCCATGTTTCTCTGTGCTCGGCTTTTGGACTCTGCCTAATAGCTGAAGACTTAAGAATCGCCTCCCTGCCCTCTTAGCCTCCCTCTTTGAAAGAGCTGCAGCTCACCTGTCAAATCTGTTGGATGGCCAGAACAGAGTGCTGTTGATCACGTGCCAGAGAGACAGGAGAGCCCACTGGTGCTGGTCAATCTCTTCCATCCTTCCTTCATTGTGCTGATTTCAAAGATGTGTGCATGTAGTGATTGTTTTAATCTCATCAGATAACGGGGCTCTGAAAAGGCAGTGTCATATCTTTGGTGTAATATTAATCCTCAACGCAAAAACGTGGACCACAGAACGGACAAGGCAAGTTTGTTTGCAGGCCAAACTGCAAAAAAAGCAGAAAGTGAAAGCATTTATAATTACTAACAACGGATAACTATTTTGTGCATGGCCTTTGTTCAGTCTCTATTTCCTCTGTAATATTTTTTTAGTTGCTTGTTTTGTTCGACCTGATCCTCCGTATCCTGGTTTTGTATGTGGTGGGTGATATTTTCATTGTCATGTTGTAGGTATTTACTTATAATGAATGTTTAAGTGCTATTTTCAAGTTCAATAAAAAAATCCAATTTTTGTATCTGCGGATCTAGTTTCATTATCTGAGCAGCACTGAGTTCCCTTAATGTTGCACCGTGGTTGTTTTTCAAAGTTTAACAAGAGAGCCATCTAGTGTTTGATGAATTGAACATTTACTGTAGATAAACCTGAAAATCTGGTCGTCTTTCATAATGCGAGGACATGCATTTGCTCCGTTTGACATGAAACCAAATCTAAATGTTACAATTGATCAACATTCCTGCATTTTATGAAATGTAACGTACTACTTTCGATTGAGTACATCAAAATGTTGTGTGATTTCTAAGCAGCACATCTGATGCTCTTAAAAATATATATGTTAGATATTTGCAATATAGATGTTTTGTCAGTTGTGGACTAGCTAACCACTGGTGACTCACTTCAGTGTGCAACTGCTTGTAGCTTTGAATGAACCCCAATGCAACTGAAGTGTTGCATTCAAGTCCTATTTAGAGCGTTAAAGACATCTCATGGAAAATCCTCTATGTAACCTCTATGTGCATCCTCTGAATTATTAGCACAATTTACTTTTAAGTGACTGTTTTGCTGAGCTCTACTTTTCCATATTGTCAACACGCAAAAACAGTTTAAAGGGCACGCCCACCTGAGCCACCCCCACCATTACATAGGACATTTGTAGGAAATCCGTACTCTCAGATTTAAGCTGATATTGATGGCTGTCAAGTACATACACAGTTAAATTAAAAGTAATTGTCCTGCATGTTCATTTAGAATGACTTTCAGGTTAAGTGTATCCTTACAAATTGACTTAAAAAAAGTTTATGTTCAATAAAAGACAGCAGGCTTTTTTTTGTTTTTCATTTTTCTGAAGTACTTCAACTTTTAAAGTACTTTACTTTATTGACACCAAACAGGCATGACAATGATTCTGACAAATGTCAGAGTACACATATAACGTTTAAACTTTGAACAAGCCAAAGGATTCCAATGAGTCAAAATAGAGTTAATTTTCTTCAAAACACTAAAAGTCCTCGCATCTGCTCGTCACATATTCAGCCGATTTTGATTTGTGGACTTGGAATTCATCAATAATTAAGAGCAGGAGTGTCCCTAGAAAGACTTGTGTCAGTGAACGCACCGCTACGTCACGTGTTATGTTTCCATAGTCACGTCACATCGGCTCCACCATGTTGTAGGAAATCCACCGCTGCTCCTCACTCACTGTCAGATTACAGTTTAATCCCAGAAGGAGAAGGAGGAGCAGACGCTGTCAAGACACTGGCTGTCTCTCGGAAGGTGTTCATGAATTCTTATTTCATATGACTGAACGTCATTTTTATTTTTTTTACAACAACAGTCGCACATAGAAGATGAGTCGCCGGTCATCTGTTGCACTGTTTGTGGGTCCGAATATTTACCAATACACCAACATGTTAGCCGGCTAACTAGCTGAAAAAGAGTGACTAAATCGGATTAGCCGCTAGCTGCGCTCCAGGTATTATCCAGGACTAATTTGCTACAGTTGACAAACATTGCAACTAGTCGCCTCCGCTTAGATTGTGTCTACATTACATTTCTACATTTGTGTCAACAGTGCGATACTGTGCCGTCATAATTAGCCCGCGTTAATGTTGCCGCAAACTAGCTAGTCAGACCACAGGAAGAGACTAGGAGCTCCGCGGCGAGCTAATCTGGACTGTTTGTCGGAAAGAGCGACCGTTCATCCGCCGCTGATGCGCTAGCTCGTCCTCGGGCTCACTGGAACACAATTTGAAGAGCGAAATTAGCCTCCGGACGAAGCGACCATGTCAGGGAAGGACAAAGACAAGCAGGAGAAACAGTCCACGACGGAGCGGCTCGTAAAAGGTGAGTGTTTTCACTCAAGAGTCCCACATTTGCTGATTTGAAGCGCACCGTGTGTGTGTGTGTGTGTGTTTTCTCACTGGCGACTGAAGCCAGCAGAACCCGGAGCCTGGAACACCTTATCATCTTCCTCCAAGAATCGGAGGATCGATGCAAAAAAATGTATTACTCCCATAAAAGATCGATTCTAGTGCCATTTGTATCGATACAAGCCAGTGAAGAATCCCTCAGTGATGTTACCATGTCAGCCGAGAGTCAGGTGTTGACTTCTTCAGGTAACAGTGTGTTTACCATATTCATAAAACAACCCACTCATGTGCCAGTTTATCGGTAATACTATGAAAGCTTTCATGTCAAAAAAATTTATATCAGCAGAACTAATTGCTGTTCACTATAAAAGTGAAAAATCTTATGAACAAAAAATGCAGGCGAGACTGATGGATATGTTATTAGTTTTGCAAGGATTTTGTCATTAATTGAAATATGTGACAAATTGAAATTCAGATTTTTTTATTTTATTTCATTGTTAAGAATTTTAAGGAAGTTTGACACTTTATCATTTTATTTATTTATTTTTTATCACATTTTTGTTAAAAAAAGAAAGAAAAAGAAAATCTTTCCTGCAGGCCCATTATAAAAAAATTAAGTAAAAAAAAAGTAGGCTTAGAGAACGTGCCTTGTGTTTAAATTATTACAACGTATTAGTACTGATTTCTGCAAGAATGGAATTACAGAACTTTGTAATAGAACCACATTGTGTGTCATCGCTCTACTTCCTCAAACACACCTGTAGACCTGAGGGTAATTTCGTCTGAAACCGGCTGTTAGCAAAAGAGGCTATGAGCTAATAAAAACAGACTTACTGCAGACTTACATTTGTCTGTCCAGTTTCACCACAGTTAAAACTATACTTTTTTGTCATTCAATGGTCTGAGAAGGCAATACAGTGTCTGTGGCTCAAGATAGTGCTCGATAAAATCATCGTCATGTGTTGCTGCCCTGTTCATACATTCAAATCTATGAAATCCTATATCGCAGCCTGCCTCCTTGACATTTGGTATAGATGCAATCTTAAATCACGAGGCTTCCTCATGAGAAAACCCCGAGGTCTGCTCAGGTTACCGGTGGACAGGATGGATTCTTTCACGCTGAGGTTGTCATGCCTCGTCAGACACCATTTGTCGTGGTTGTCCGTGGCGAGACGGGTAGTTTGAAGTAACCCCCGGGAGAAAGAACCCGACCCCACCTCTGCCAGCACCGCCACTGCTTAATGGTAGCCACCTCCCCCGTAAGCCTGCAAGGGCACAGGGAGAGTGTCCTGCCAAGGGGACTGGAATGCTCAAGTGTGAGCCAGTAGGGAGAGGGTGAGTTAATTGTGGAAAGAATCCCCCTAGTGATCTTCCCAACATGGTCAGCAGCCACATGGCGGAGAGAGAGAGAAGAGAGAGAGAGAACGAGAACCCGACAGTCAACAGTGGTGCTGTTGTTAAAGCTGATATTATTGGACCCATTTGACTGAATACAATATGGACGGCGTGCCTCCACTTCCTCCTGTTGCACAAAAATGAAGTCAAAATATCTCGGATACTGATGACTGATGAGTCTTGCACAGTAGCAATCAGGAAATGTAGCAGCAGTATTGAGGTGCCGACCAACTCAATAACGATTGATCGGTTTACCATTTAAAAAAAAAATAAATTTAATTGTTTGAAACAAACAGTAACTGTTACAGAACATTAGCGCCACTCCTCTTGACTTTATGTACAATGCCTTCCAGTATTTGCATTCGAGTTGCTGTCATTACAAACCACACCCCCTTTTTATAGCATCAAACAACTAAGTAAAACCAAACTTACTAGAAAAATGAACACTTGAACAATCGTCAATTTGATTAAAAGTAACTGAAATGACAGGAACATTTTTTTTTGGAAAAATTTATATGACAGGTTCTCTGATATTTTCGTTTGGTCCGTGTCCCACCAACCGACGTGGAGAAGGTGGCACTTGTGACCCATACTGTGGTTGGCCACCAGGGGGCAATGGAGATGGAATGTAATTCTGAAACATCTCATCTGGTGTCTGCATCTATACTCTGCATTCTTGCATTCACACAGCCATGGCGACAGAGCGGCCATGCAAGGCGCTGGCTTGCCTTCTGGGAGTAATTCAGGCTCCAGTTCCCTGCTCAAGGACACATGGTCATATTGAACGGTGGCCGAGACATCAATGAACAGGCCTCTCCCACCTCTTGAGCCACAGCTGCTGCCAAATAAGTTCAGTTAAAAATGAGCTCTGTGATAGTTTATTCTTGTTTGTGCAGCAGCTGCAGGAGCGTTTCCAGTGTCACTGGTGGCTGTCAGAGGGCTTAACTGGTGCACGAGCTAAGACTAATGCTGCTCTGGTTGTGTAAGTCAGCAGTTAAGCTCATTCTCCGTCGAGTGTTGCAGTCGACCTGGTAGCTCAATTAGCTGATCTGAAGTTTTGGTTCTGGAGGATGTGTTAAGACAGGACATTCATGTCCAACTCGACAGGGTTGTCGCTTTGTGTTAAAACTGATCCTATGAAGCAACATCAAAGAGGGGTCAGAGGGGCACATATGCTGCGGCTGCTGCTGCCGCCGCCGCCGCCGCCTGACTGATGGGAGATGATGAATAAACCTGAGGCTCATCTATTGAGTTTGCAAGGGTGATGCATGCGCTGATAATTAGAGCAATCTGAAGTGGACTTGATGTGTCTGCTCCATTCATCTCTGTGCAGCCACATCTTTGTAATTCAATCCTCTTGTATTGTGCTGATTCTGAAACAATGGCAAACATATTCCAGACACTGGCTCATATCACCGAGCTAAACATTATCCTCAGTGGGCAGGACGGTTGATAGTGGCGTCTTTGTCTCTCCGCTCGTTTGTTGTCATGCCAGGTAGCATGGGTGTTGATGCAAGTGCAGTGGCGACCCCGATGCACGTCTGTCGTTTAGAAGAGCTCATCAAACATTAATGCTAATTAGGCCAGGCTTTCTCTAATAAGGAGATGGTCTGAGGGCGGTGGCTGCATATCAATTGTAACAAAACATTTATTTTTTCCATTGTGTTACGTATTGGAAGAGCGAGGGGCTGCTGGAGTCACCAATGATGTCTGTCGCCAAGTGATGCTGTATTTATATCTGTGTTTTAACAGATCACTCCAGTCATTGTTGTACACAGCAACACGCCCAGAGCTGCTGTTGTCACTGCTGTGTGTGGATCTATGTGTGTGTGGGTCTGTGTGTTGAGACAGTGGGTAATCACAGCCAGCCACCCAGCAAATGCTTGTAAATTTGGTTAGCGTGGCTGCTGCCCTCACCGTTTCACGGTCTGGTTATCTCGTGTCCACTAACCGCCGCTTCCTGTGTCATAGTCGCTCAGGACAGCCGCTTTGTTCCTGTGTGGCTTCCTTCAGTGTGATGAAGCTTTCAAGTCAACAGCATCTGAATCTGGAAGCCTTTGCTAATAGAGGCTTTACCTAATCTGTTTTTAAAGCTGGTACCTTAGCTTACCGCTCTCCTTGCGGCTGCGCCTCGTAGGCCTTGCCACACTTGTTTATTTCGACTGCCCTGGTCAACCTATGACAGCTTGTCATCAACGGAGTGTCAAACTGTGCCGCGGGACCTCCTCCGCACGCCAAACTATTAGCTGTTACCTGCACGAGTCAAACACAACGACCAGTGTTAAACCTAAAACCATAGATGCAAAGCCAATCAGCAAGTGTGTCCAAACTAATAACCCGTGAATGCGGTTTTCATCGTGCGGTTTGAATCACTCTGTGCAGATGTTACAACAAAGGGAGTTGCCGTGGATTCTGGAAATACCACTATCAGTGGCCCTGATAGACAACATTGAAAAAGCTTCATATGTAATCCATGTAATCCACAGATTCCTTTATATTCCATATATTCCACATGTTCGGTTATAATCCCGCTCACCTCGCAGGCCCTAGAAGTCGGAACGTGGAGCACTTGGATCACACTCAAACAATGTTTTGAGCAAACAGCTTAGTTGCCTATCTGGACTTTTCTGAACTGATTGCTGCAGTGACACTAGACAGCTGTTCTACTTAATGTCCTGCATCAATGCTCCATCCAGAAGATGTTGATTAAAAACTCCTAGACTTGTGGTTTTGAGTGGATGGCAGCTCTGCCCAGTTCATCTGTCCTTCTCTGCATGAGACGGTGAAACCTGATTCGCTCGTGTTCTCTTCATGAGGCTTGCAGTTCTTGGCCTAAGGAGCACTGACCTTTTTCTGAGGATGGTAAAAGGATTGTGTGGGTGGTGTTGAGCAGATTACTGAGGGAGGGGGGGGGTCAGTTAAGGTGCGGGGCTTCTTATGCATGTCATTGGCAAATGGCATTATGATGTAGATGTGCCTGTCTTAGTGGTATAACTCTTGGCTCTTTTAACATGAATGTCAGTTCATGATTATGGAACAAATGCGGAACATGTCCGCTTTTCTCTCTGCTCACTTTTTGTTTTAAATGAACGCCATTTCCTGCACAGACACAGACTTTCAGTTCGAGCGTGCTTTTTATAGACTGGCACACTATGTGAACCTCTACATGCTAATGAACGCTGTCACCAGGTGAACTGCTATGTGCCAGCAAACACTGTCTGGTTTCAAAATTATGATTGGCTCTTTTGTTTTTGTCCCTTGTTTAGCGGTGCCATACCCCCCGCAACATAAACTGACCGTTAAGGAGGTGTTCGAACAGGGCAAGCCCAATGCAGAGCTGCTCCGCAACCACCTTGTCAAAGAG
>CAAKHG010006264.1:6626-28232 GCA_901007715.1 Dactylopterus volitans
TGGCAGATGGGTTTACCTGGCATTATGGGTAACCTGCATATTTGCGAAGGCACGATAAAAGCTGAACCCTATATACTAGTTTTGGAGTAACATTTGCCGCCAAGTAGACAATGTCTTTTTCAGGGAAGGCCTTGTTTATCTCAGCAAGACAACGCAAGACCACATTCTGCACATACTGCAACAGCATGGCTCCGTAGCAAAACATTGGGCCTGATTTACTAAAGGTTTGCACGGGCAAAAATGCATACAAACTCGACTGCTCCCGCAAACAAACGTGCGATCTCATCTACTCGAAGTGGCACTGAGGATTATGTCTTTCAAACAGGCAAAATAGAGCATGCTGTTAATTTAGTATGTTTACCTTGATTAATATGCAATATGGGACCTTCCTGTCCTTGTGCGCAAAATACCGGGAAGAAGAAATGGGTTTATTTAATACATGCAATGTCTTTTTCAAATCCTTCAAATATCTGCAGTGTCAATCAAAGTCTACGTATTTAGTACATTTGAAAGCAGGATGCCGATCAGCTCAGCACCACCCAGCACAGATAAATGCTACCATTGTGGTGAGGAGGTGAAATTGACCGAATGAAAGAATATGTAGAGAATGAGACTCTCTAACTAGTGTCAGTATTTTTGGCATGAATGGAGGACAAATACTTCAGAGACATCGGCTGTCCAGCAATGACAGTTCAGAGTTACTGGATGAGCAAAGGGCTGATTTGGAGCCAGTTACTCATCCCTCCTCCAGCGCACTCCTCTCCCCGCTCCCCGGCCCTCCACCAGTATTTATTTGCAGAGGTTTATTATATTGCCATTTTCTAGTTTGGTTCTTCACCTAATATCTTGCTATCTACTCTTAACTTCAGCTAGTGTTCTTTTTTTGTTTACCAACTGCATTTAGTTTCTGGCAGATATTCTCCCAAATTTGGGTTTCTTCTGGTGATATTCAGATTTCTTTGCTGTAGTTCAATAATATCTTAATTTCCCTCTTCCACTAATACCGCTAATTCATTTTGCACTTACGGACTTCCTTCTTTCCTTCTGAATTCTGCATGGCGGAAACCAAAAGACACATAAAACCCATAGTTATTCATCCGCAAAACACATACCAGCTGCACGGGCAACCTGTTACATTGCACAAAGAATTTGGCACTCTTTATTTGGGAGCTTAGTAAATCAAGCACCCTGGGTGCTAAACTGACTTTCCTTCACTCCCAACTTGTCATCCACTTAAAATGTTTGTTACATAATGAAATGTGGAACATGACAAATAAGACCCCAAACAGCTGAAATTCTACATTAAACAAAAATGGGAAAACATTCAAGTTTTTAAACTACATCAATTGGTGTCCTCACTTCCAGTTAAAGAAGAGATGTTGCAACAGTGGTAAACATGAACCTGTCTCAACTTCTTTGAAACAAGTTGCTGGCATCAAAGTCAAAATGAGCGCATAATTTTCTGTAAAGCAATTAAATGATCTGTTTCAACATTTGATGTTGTCTTAGCACTATTTTGTATTACATATGGGGCTTAAATATTTTACAAAATCAACATACTGATTCTATTTGCATTTCAGACATGGTCTTAACTTTTTTTGGGAACAGGTTTGTTTGAATGCCTGTTGTCAGACTGCAAGAAGATGTGTTACTAAATGGACGCTGTACTCTGTTTTAAATACTGATATCGCATATATCACTGGAGTATTTTCAAAAGAAACTAAACCAGTGCTTTAATCTGACAGAAACTGGAAACGCAAGTGGGGGAGTTGCAGGCCACAAAGGAACAGGCACAAAAGGAAGTGCAAAAGCTGCAGAAGGAAGTGTCAGAGGTTATGCGAAAAGCAAAGGATCTGCAGCGCTCAATGGAAACTGAAAAAGCAGGGTGAGATGAACTACACTGATTTTTTTGTTTGTTTAGATGAATATAAAATTTAGACTTTGAAGTGAGAATTTTTCTAATGTTTTGTCACTGACATAACATCTATGTACCATTGTGTTGTAAGTCTCATTACATTTTAACAAGTCGGAGTATTGTCTTTGTACTTTTTAGGACTATGAAACTCGAGGAGGAGCTAAAGAAAAGGACAGCTGCATTGAGTGACACCCAGAAACAGCTGGAATGCTGTGAACAGGAGAAAGTTGCTCTGAAGGTGAATGTCGACAAGGTGACCCAGGAGGGGAAGGCTCAGCATGCAGAGTTGGACAAGAAAGTTCAGAGCCTGGCTGCAAACCTATTGAAGGCTCAACAGGAGAAAGATGCTCAAAGGAAAGAGCTTGTCTCAACTCAGGAGAGCCTGGGCAAGATTAAAAATGCACTGAAAGAGAGTCAGATTCAACTGGACACTGAGAGGAAGAGCCAGAAGGCAGCCATAGAGGAGAAGGTAGGTTTTTGTGAGCTTCAATCAAGGACCACCTTGAACACAATTAGTCTATATTTTGCACTACATGTATACAGTGTTAATGTGTCTCAATCACCAGGATAAATCCCATGAAAAGGCCAAACATGAACTTCTGAAGAATCACGAGGCCATCACCAAGGCAATGAAAGAATCTAACGATCAGTTGGAGCAAATGAAAGAGGTAAGCCTCCCCAAATAAGGTCTTAGATTAAGCAGCAGTATTATAAATATAAAACATAAAGAACTGTCGTCTGTCCACAAATGTCAGGCAGAGAAAAAGCTGAAAGTGCAGCTGGCCACATTGGAGCAGCAGCATTTAAAGACTCGGGAGGTGCTGAAGGAGAAGGAGAACAACCTGGAGGAGCTGCAGGCACAACTCAAGACAAACCAGAATTCCTATGACGAGGTGATAAAGAAACTGAGAGCCCAAGTGGCAGAGTTACAGGAAGTGAATGTGAAAAAGGTAAGTAACGTTCCCACAGTTGCAAATATGCTTTATGTGAAATGCAGACACATCATCAAATTTTAGAAAAGGACGGAAGTTCACTGTAAATTCCAATGGATGGAATCCTTTCTTTAATGGTAATCATCGGCATGTTTGTGAATCTGTGTCTTTGACTCTCAACTCCAGGCAGAAGAAGAGAGCAAGCTGAGGCAGCAGGTGTCAGAGGTCAGCCAGGAGTTGACCTCTGAGAAGAGCCGGACTGCAGAGCTGAGCAAGACCTTGGAGCAGAGTCAGCAGAGTCTCGCCAAGCTACAGTCTGACCTGTACGGCAAAGAGTCCGAGGTTTCAGCACTGCGGCAGGACATTAAAGTAGGTTCATGCCGATAGGGACGCTTTAACTTAAAACTGGTGTAATCAGTATATTAACATTTATACTGAATATTATCGGATGAACTGTCTAATGCTCGAGGGGTTACCATCCGACTGGATTTATGAGACCTTTTGGGAGGTTCAGCTGATTTCATGGTTCACTACTTACCCAGTCACAGATGGCCAACGGTCAGAGTTGGCAACAAGCTGCAATCAATTAGCTGCTAGAGAGCCAGAGATATTAATAAAGCTCAGAGGAGAGGGATTATTTGACTCACATTTGTCAGGTGGCCAGAAGCAAGACTTTAAATGAATGGTGATGTTGCTTCATATTGGCTGAATGTTAAGTCAACTTTATTAGTAGATCATGTGTTCATATTATTTTCAGTTTTCTATTAAGCTTTAATGAGTCAAATTTTTGCAGCCGCAAAAGGAGAGCAAGAAGAAGAGCTGTTGTCAAAGCCATCGGGAGTAAAGATGAAGAGCCATGCTGATAATTCTGGATGAACAATTGATCACAGATGAAAAATGCGTTAGCCGGCTAAATTAACACAAGCTCCTCTGAGTTCCCTCAAGGCAGCTTTTAATTAAATCTCTCCCTGTCATTTTAAGTAAGTAACTCTTCTTTGGTTGCAGATGTCAGAGGAGAAGCTCAGTTTGACCCAGGAGGAGCTGGCTGCTAACCGGACCCATCAGACTAGCTTAGAGGCTCAGATCCAGGAACTGAAGAAAAATCGGGGGTCTATGGAGCAGGAGCTCATCAGTCGGGATCAAAGACTCCAACAGCAGGAAAAATCACTGGAGGATCTCAAGAAACAACAGGTTTGCTAAATCAGCTAATGAAAAAAAGAAATATATATATACATACTTGATGTGATTTGGGTCATAAACTCATAATTGTATACAGGGTCTAGTTAAGGAGGAACTGACAAAGGAGCGGAGCAAAACGGAGGAGCTGACTAAAGCCAGGATTATGCTGGAGAAGAACAACAGCAGACTGACGAACGACTTAAAAGCACTAACAGAGAAGAGTGAGAAGGTCAGTTGTCTTCAGTTGATGGTAATATTTAAGAGTACAAGTGTCAGAGCCCAGGATAACTTGACAAATGACTGTTGTTTTATGTCCCATTCCGCCTGCCGTGACCTGCTCCCAATGCTTGTCTTATGTAAACGGCTTAACGTTGGGATGCTGCAGGTCATCAGGGCCGCATACTTCAAATGTATAACTGAGCATGTATGCCAGCTTGACATGAGCCTGGAATTTTCAGTTCCGCAAAGCGGTCATAAAAAGTATCTCAAACTATTAATGGAGGAATATCCCTCTAGAGCTCATAACTGCTCATACCTTTTTGAAGTTTGACCCCCGTCCGAGACCTCATTTATTCACCAATCCTTACGTTGCATGTCAGGAGCTGGGTGAGCTGCAGGAAGCCAAGCAGCTGTTGATCCAGCAGAAACTGGAGCTGCAGGGCCAGGTGGAGGTGGTGCAGGGCGCACTCGAGCAGGAAAAGAAACATCACCAGGCTACCAAGGACAGCAGGAGCCAGAGAGAGGAGCAGTTACTTTCCAAAACCAAGGATCTCCAAGATCAGCTGGTAGGCTGCTCTAACTCCAAATGTAGGATAACAAGTCGATTAAGTCCCGTTTTTAAGACCTGTCAATGTTTTCCTCTGAAGGCGGCAGAGAAGCGAGCCAGAGAGGAGCAGGTGAAGCGTGGCGAGGAGACGGAAGCTAAGCTGGGTGTTCAGGTGACGGCTCTTAATGAAAATGTAGCCACAATGAAGAGAGAGTGGCAGGGCAGCCAGAGGAGAGTCACTGAGCTGGAGAAGCAGACGGATGAGCTGAGAGGGGAGATCGCCGTGCTGGAGGCCACCGTCCAGAACAACCAGGACGAGCGACGGGCTCTTCTAGAAAGGTGAGTTCATCTTGTTTCATGAAAATACGTCGAAGTCTTTAAAGATTTTGTTTGGTTTTTTTTTTTTAGAACCACACTTTCTTGAATTCTCCACCTGCCACATCCTAAAACTACTCAACATTTCAGAAGTGGTGGTGCTCCATAATGTGGTCTTGTGTGCGGAAGTGGCATATTAACAGTATTATCAAGCCCTCTTGCGGCGGATGTTAATTAGACAGTGATGATGATGAAAAGTTGAGTAGAATCTGATTAGAACTGGCTTCTACTTTTTTTTTTTTTTAACAAATGAGAGGTTCCTCTGGAAAGTGAAGTCTCACAAACACAAATAACACAGCCTGTCAGAATGTTTGTGATAAACTAAGGACGAGCGACCTGTGATATGAAGTGAATGTAAATGTGTGAGCTGCATTTTATACATACGGCCATTTCCACGCAAGCTTCGGTATTTATCAATGTGGACGCGAGCGTAAGCTACGATCAGGTCTCACGTCAGGTCTGAGCTCGTGTACGCAAAATGTGAGTCTGTGGATTTGCAGTGCAGCACCGCAAAATCTGGCACGTCTGAAAAATAATAAACCAACCTCAGCTGTCATCTCAGCATAAGCAGCCACATATTCAGAACAGATGAAAACGGATTCTATAAACAAATAAAATTTAATTGAATAAATATTTAAGGAATTTTCAAAAAGCCCACGTTTTACCACTTTTTTGTAAATAAAAAAATACGATCGGCTGGCAAACCTTGCTACCGAGCAGGAGCGCAAGTTCAACGGTGCGCACACACACTTGCACGGATCACAGTGGAGCGCCGCTGAGGGTTGCTCAAGGGCAGGTGGCTCTGTCTTGCCCCAGCAGGGGGACCGCTACTGTAAAGCCCAGAGAAAGTGTGCGACATTATTTTGGCCAGTTCAGTTTTGCACAACATCGCATTGGGGCGATGGATGTGCCTTTTTAGATGTGCTGGCGCAGCCAGAGGAGTCGATGCCCAGGGAAGCGTGGCAGGGCAGCCTTTACTGGGGGCTACATGGAGGAGACAGCAGCTCATTCATCGCTTTTAAAATGTAAACTATACTTTAAACTTTTGCAAATGCGCTGCAGTATTTAATCAGTAACGTGATTGAAGTATCCTAGGTGAAATTGGCTTAAAGCATTCTAAACACAGACAATGGACAACATTTTGTCATTTAAACATTTAGTGAAGGCTTTTTTGGGGTTCCGTTAATTTCTATTAATGTGTTATTTATTGCCTCAAGCTTTTAGGCTGTGGATGAATAAGATGCATTTAAATCATCATCAGACTTAAGTTAGTTATTGAGAATTTTATTCAGACCCAAGCGGGGTCCGTTCCTACGGCAACGCTGTTGATCGCCTCCGTCATCATCTTCCACACAGCGTTGTTATGAGTTCCTTAAATTTCCGTTTTCAAACTGTCGAAAAGCACGTCTGTGTTTTGATCAACTTCAGATGCGAGGATGCGGATTTCCATCTAGGAAAGGTTTATTTCTTGCCAGTGTTTCTTCTCTCCATGTTTGACCTCAGAGGGCGAGGCCTCCTAACCAGGAATATTTAAGGGCGTAACAATGGGCGTAACTTGTTAATGTCGATCAAATTCAGCCGCCACATTTATCAAGACCCGATCATTCGCACACTGGAATTGGTCAGATACGAAAGTTTCATAAATCACACATGAATCCTGTCGTAGGAGCCAATTCTACGCTCAGATCTGCGCCCGTTTTCACGCAAGATTGATAAATGAAGGCTAATGTGTGTCACATTTAATTTCTAATTTCTGGCATCGATCCACCACATTTGTGTCCCCAGTTTCCCCACGTTTCTCTAAGATGTTCAAAGTGTCAGGTACCTATGTTACAAGACAGGTAGGGAAGTCTGCATCTTGATGGGGTGATATAAGCATCCAACTGCGGAGAGGCGATTCCAATTTATTTTGTCAGCAGGCATGAATCACTTGTTGGAAAAAAAAATTGAGATTAGAGGAATATAACAGTGGCACCTTGTTGATATGAAAACATGAATTAGCAATTTAATAGTGGAAAGTTATACACTTCCTCCCTCCTTTTGTAAACATCTAAACTTTTAAAAGCTCTATGAATTACCTAGTCTTGAAAACCTGCTTTAACATACCACTCCGTTTTCTATCTTTTCCTAATTTCCTTGGTCTATTCCTTTTGATCTGAAGTCTTCAAGTGTGCGTGTGTGTGTGTGTGTGTGCTGGTTCTCTATGGATGGGCCCTCAAACGAGACACACACGTTAACAATGGAGTTCTTTAGCTGCACATAGTTGTGGCAAAACAATGAAGTAGCCAGCCAAGTGCTGCGGGTTAGAAATTCTCTCCAGTCCAGACTCATGGCTGTCGCGCGGTTGTGCTGCAGGTGCGTGAAGGGAGAAGGCGAGATAGAAAAACTGCAGGCCAAGGTGCTGGAACTGAGGCGGAAGCTGGACGACACGACCGCGGCCATGCAGGAGCTGGGCCGTGAGAACCAGTCGCTCCAGGTCCGTCCCGAAGCACGTCTGGAACGCCGATGTCGTTCTGAAATGGCGTACCGAGCAGTTTGTGTCGGGTCTACTTGCAAATTATTACATGGAAGCTCTAACTGTGTCTCCTGCCTTTTGCATGCAGATCAAACAGTCTCAGAGTCTGACCAGGAAGTGGGCCGAAGACCATGAGGTGCAGAACTGCATGGCTTGTGGGAAAGGATTCACCGTCACTGTCAGGAAGGTAAGCTCGATGGCTTCTTCCAGGCGCCGGGCCACATTCTTCTCTCCCACCTGCACTCATGTTGCGTTTCTGATCCTCGGTTTTGTCCCCCTGTGAATATCCAGCACCACTGCAGACATTGCGGAAACATTTTCTGCGCCGAGTGTTCGTCGAGGAACGCCCTCACGCCGTCCTCCAAAAAACCAGTGCGGGTGTGTGAGACGTGCTTTGAGGAGCTCCAAGGCTGACTTCCCTGTCATGCCTTTACCCCCCCCTGACCCCCGCCCCCTCTCACCCGCCCTCTCGCCCCCGTTCTCCTTCTGCTCCAGTGGACAGAGGAAGGTGTGTGTCTGTCATATTCAATGTGCACTATGAAGGACAGACCGAGTGCGAAGACTCCCACCTGCATGTGACTTCCGGCTCTTTGTGTGGAGGCTGTTTGTGAGCTACAGAGCAAAGGGACGAAGAGGGTTTACTGAGGAGGCGCCGGAGCCATGTGACGGGACGGGGAAGGGTGGGCCGGGGAAGGGTGGGCCGGGATTGTCTATCTGTATTTGTGCCTTTGCTACTCCTGTGGACCGCCAGATGGTGGCGACAGAGGAAATCAAACACCATCCATCTCCTTTCAGTTCATCTTCGCGTTGGCATTGTTGTTTGGCATCAACTGCAGTTGCAAGGTGGCGGCTTTGTAAGTGTGTGAAAATGTTGTAAGAAGGTGTAAAGACAGTGTGACGCTGCAGGGGCGATAGTGGAAGTAAATATTGTAACAGTGATACTGAAAATCACAGCTGCCCCACTAAAGTAAATGCAAGTATCTTAGGTACTTTGTCCACACACAAAAAAATCTTTATAAACTCAGTGTGACATTTTTCTTTTTTATAACATAACCAATCTTATCACTAATTCAGAAATTAAGACTTTTGTAGATCAAAGGGAAGTTAGAATCAAGTGAGCAGTGATCATGTTTTTGTATTCTTTGCAAACTGTAATATGTCTACTACAGTTTTGACCATACTAAATGTGTTGAAATTACAGCAGTCAGCCATAACCTTTTGACCACTGCATGTTTACCACAGAATATAATTCAACAGCCCTGCAATGTATTCTCCGTTTAGGAGAGTATAGGAGTTTTATGTTGAATTTTGATTAAATCTGTTTGAGAGAGATGTTATTGACATAGTTTAAGGATTGTGATTCGGAGTGTATTGTGTGATGGGGTATGCTGGGTACTGGGTTACACTGAGAGGTGTGTAATATTTTGTCACCCTAATGCATAAGACTGGGATGAACAAAAATATTAGGGGCACCTCTCAGTATAACCCAGTAAATATAACAGCATCCTAAATTACAGTCCCAACAAAAATTGTTGAGACATGTCAACACCTCTCAAGACAGATTCTATAAAAATTCAACATAAAACTCCTCCTGAAGGGAGAACTTATTACAGACATGTTCCGCTATATTTTATGGCAAACATGCAGCGGTTTTAACGTTCGGGCTGATCGCTGTATGTTGCT
Source organism: Dactylopterus volitans (assembly GCA_901007715.1). Classification (NCBI taxonomy): domain Eukaryota; kingdom Metazoa; phylum Chordata; class Actinopteri; order Syngnathiformes; family Dactylopteridae; genus Dactylopterus; species Dactylopterus volitans. Next base: position 15,992 of record CAAKHG010006264.1, read on the forward strand.
AATTATGCTGCCAACGATTAATTTGGCCCTTGTGGACAGGATTTCAAGTAGAAAATTTAAAGCTCTGAACGTACAACTTGTTTTGTAACATAACTCAAGTGAAAAGCACTTGAGCCTTTTTCAGTAAACGTACCTAAAGGGAACTAACTGCAGCTTTTAAAGGTCTGATGTCATTCTGGGATTAAAAATCACAAAGGAAACAATTCAGCATTCAATTAGTACAGCAGCCATTTCCTGGCCCTCCGGTCTTCAAATCATGATGTCAAATTAGTCTTTGCATGTTGCCTTTGTGCGGCAGTGTTTTGTCTATGTTTTGAAATTATTGTATTCTGCCTATTTCATGACCAAAGAATGTCTGCAGCAGGAATACAGGCTAAAGGAAAGGCCTGAGTTTGGTTCATGTGTCAGTATTTTTTTTCTTGGAAAGCTTTTGAGTTTTAAATTGCAGGGTTCAACATTTTAATCTTCAGCACGGATGATGATCCTAGAGGCTTTTTATGTACCGTCGGATGTTTTTGCCATGTGCATATTTGTGTGATAATTTCTCTTAAAATTGCGGTGCTTTTTTTTGTTTTGTTTGTTTTTTTGCAAACTTGTAATGCAGTCATTGAAGGTGCCTGCGTGTTGATTTTTTTTTTTTTTTTCCCCCCCTTTACCCTGCTGCTTGTCTCCATTCAACAGCACTGACTACTGCTGGAGCCGTGTGTGTATGTGTGCGCGCTCTGCTTCCAGGCAATAACTCCGGTTGTGTGTGATGTTGCTGTAACAAGAGTGTATTTTAATGTGCGTGCGTGCGTGCGTGCGTGTGTGTACAGTTGGCCTGCTGAGTTGTCTGCTAAGATGCACTGTACGGACGTCAGCGGCTCCGAACTCCAGATTCCTTTCTCTTTTCTGCTGGCGTGTTGCCGGTGCTGCCTTCAGGTGCAGCGCTTACTTTCAGTTTCTGTCAAACATGTCTGCAGCCGAGAACACTGTAAAAGTTAAATCCTTTACGTAATTTATAATTGCTGTCAATTTTCTTTTTGTGCAATCGTCTAAAGACTGAAGCAGGCTAGAATGCTGTAGGCCCACAGGCGGCTTGTTTCAGACTTGGGCTAACCAAATTGGCTTTTTGTGCTCGTTTGCTCATTCAAGCAGGATGTCCATCTGAGTTACAAGCTCAACAGCACTCTATTCTCTCTTGTGTTGTATTGGTTTTGTTATGTCTACCTCAGATTGGCACAGGAAAAAGCACTATTTCTAAATCTTTAGGATCACAAATATTGAGTCATTGCCTGGATTTGGTTGCGGATTTGTAATCTGTTAAGTTGTACGGTCCCTGAAACGAAGCGAGATGATTTGCACCTTATCGTACTCTGGGTTTGTCCTCGTGAGAGCCCGGATGCAAATGTAGGACCACCAAGTTTATACAGGCTTAAGCATTTCTAGCCCCCGTGTATTTAATTGCTTATTAATACTAAGGCTGTCATAATTATCTTTGTAAATGTTTGTAACAAAAGAAGAAGAAAAAAAGGAAATATATAGCACTTGTCGCTGTGGAAACACGACAACTGTGTGTGGACTCTTCACTCATTTTTACCGGGCGGCACCACAGACCTGTACACACTGAATTGTGGCTTGCTTGGTGTTGCTGTCAGTTATCATGCATGGTGACTTGATTAAATTGTGACTCGCACGGTTTTCTCCATGTTTAGAGTCGTCATATTTGGTGGTTGTGAAGGTGTGCCTTAGGCCAGCGTCCTGCACTGCTCACTGTTAGCGGTGAGCGGCAACATGTACCGTGCGTCACCGCTGTCGGGGCGACCTTATTTCCCCTAAAGGGACGAGAGAGAGAGAGAAAAAAAAAATGTAATCCATGTTCACTTGCACCTGTTAATTTTTGTAATTCATCATCATGATAAACCTAAATAAAACCTGGAGTATGTTTCTAGTTCCTTGGCGTTATGCTTTTTCGCTCTCATGGAAACGCAAACATTCACATTTCAATTTGTTCTAAGCCTCAAAGATCTACTGTACAGCAATTTCTGGGGGCCCAGGTCCCCCTGTATTTCTTATTCTTTTTTTTCCCCTGTACTTTTTTTTTTAATTCCAGCAGTCCTCATCACGTAGCAAACATCATTTGACTCAAGACAACCTTTTATGTTTCAGTGTGGGTTGATTTTAAGTGACAATGCTACATTTGGTTCGTCTTAGACTGGATAATTTTCCTTGAATTTTGCCATAACCTCAGACTGACCAAAAAGACTCACGAAATAATACTGGAGGAAAGCACTACTAGTTAAAACAACTTAGCAGTTCAAAACTTATTTAACGTTCGAAATAAGCTTTTCAAATTCGTCTTTTTTTTTTTTTCTTTTACCTTTAGAAAGGTTAGACTTCTGGTGAAGTTCATGCAGTTTGACGATCAGCCACCAAAATGGCTTTGACGTTAGATTTTTTTTTCTCAAGAGCCTGAAAAGCCTTTAAGTTTCTGAACTGAACCTTTAATCGGACTGCATGTGGAAACTCAATGTGACACTTCAGTTTGAATTTGAAATTATGTTTCATCCTAAATGCCTTTATGAGAAACATCCAAACAGCTCGTGTTGCGTGGTCGGGTATCTATTGGAAGCTACTGCATCAGCTGCCTCTTCAGGCAAACGGGGAGTTTACAAAAGTATCCTATTGCTAAAACAGTCATTTACAAGACGCCGGGACAGTTAAGTGCGTGCTGATGGCGATTCATCTCGGATGGCTTCTGCCGCTGCACGGTGGCTCATATCTGCGAAGACTCCAGCCACAGTGAGGAGCTCTTGACTCGCGGCTGCTGGGAGTCCAGCTTCAGCAGTGCCGTCACAGCGCCCTCTATCTCTGACATCCACACCCTCTGCACAACACACAGGAGGGAGGTCAGACCGATGAGCCTGCATCCAGGCGCACAGATGGGACTACATAGACGGTAATGCATAGACTAAATAAGCGGTCAAGAATATAAAGCCTTATTTTGATTAACAGTGAAGATGTGCTTACATTAACATTATCTCTATATATAAACAACATATCCACATAAAACTTTGCACATTTTGAGTAAATTGTGTTGTTCCAGCTCTTAACTCCACAACCTCTTAATGCCTTTCTTTTTAACATCCCACCTTGGCAGATTCTGACGCAGCTTGCAGGATGAAGGCACCTATACACTGCTGGTAGCGGTTCTGGTGCATGATTATGAAAGAATGAGGCAGCCCCGAAGCTACAAAGAAAGCATAAAAGATATAATGACATCGACCTGAAGAAGCGATACTTGTTAAACAAGCTATGCACAGAAATAATAAACCCTTCATCATCGCGGCATCAAGTTTGAATACTCGATGTGAGTATTTGTGCGAGGTACTGGTATTGCTACTATTATTACTTGACGCGTTTAGTTGATCAATGTTCCTGAGCTGGAGTCGGTCCAGAGAGACGGGCTGGTCGAGCACCGTGAAGGTGCATCCCTCCTTCAGCAGCTGATCCAGCTCCAGGTTCTGTGGCAACCTCAGAGGATTTGGCTCTGGACCTGCGGAACGCTGCACAGGATGAGGAAGAGGAGATGGTCAGTGAGCAAGACCACACTTGTGAGTCGTGAATCTCAATCACGGTCCACCTACCTTCTTGTTCCTCTTTATCTTTGTGATCAGCAGGAATTCGTCAAATAGGAACAAATAGACGTCTATCAGCTTTGTGTTCTCTGGGAACCAAAGGAAAGATGGCGTCGGAACGAATTGAAGCCTTCATGTTAACGTGGGTTACACAAACTGTACAAACCTGTTAGCAGCAGTTTCCCTTCATGCAGCAGACTTCTGTGTGAAATGAGATTCTCCAGGGTGACGGCCTTCAGGAGATGCTTCAGGTTCTGAAAGAGGGAGCCCATCAGCTGCACAACACGCCACTTTCTCTTTTCTTTCCTTTTTGTCATGTAAGCTGATTGACATAATGAGATGCGATAAGATCTGAGGTGGCAAAGTAACAACAAACTGCTCTGAAATAGTTGCATTCACATCCTGATAACATCTAGGCGGGTAACAGACCTCTGGGACGACAGCGCGCTTGTCTCTCTCCCACACAGGAAGCCACACCAGGGCGTCCCTCAGCTGTTTCACCTTCTGGTAGTTATCCAGCCATTTGACCTTTCCCTCTAAATCACCTGGAGACCGATACACACACATCATTTGAACTAAACCCGGAGCATTTTTTTTTTCTTCAAATTAAAAAAGACAGAGAAATTGAACTTTACGGTGTGACAACTGATGCTTGATGGCTGATGGTTAGTATCTATTTCGCTGTATAGTGATGACTGGCTGCCAATCTTGGGTGGGACAGTATCACACCCAGTATGAGAGATTACAGCAGCCTCAGCCTCTGCAGTAAATGTCCCCCACACCCAAAGGACATTGGTCTACACATCCTCGCCGAGATTACAATATTCCCTGTCACACCACCTGTGCGGCCCTGCCACACTTTTACAAGGGTTATGGGAAAATGCATAATGATTCCTTCCGTGATTTGTAAGATAATCTGTTTAACACAATATGTCACTGGGGCACTTGATTGCCGCATCGCATATCCAGCAGTCTGTCATTCGAGAGTAATGTGCCGCAACAAGTCTACACGCAGAGGCATGCTGGGAAGAATACATGGTCAGAGCTCCTGGCTGGCATCCAACATTTTTAGCCTGTTTACTACATACACACACACACACACACACACACACACACACACACAAAAAGACCCAAACACAAGCACTGTGTTTGCGTTGATGTATATAACCCTCCACACCCTGAAGAAACCTTCGAGTCATGATCAAGCAAGCGGCATCGCTTAGAGGGCAGGGGAAGGCTCAGCTTGTCATCAGTACCTGAAAACATCTGTGCTTAAGGTCATAAATCTGGCTAAGCACCGACTCGCAGTCTGCTGGTGGAGTAGGTCTTAAAGGAGCACATTTTTAAAGTGTTGCGTGAAAGCACCGGGAAACTGTCAAATTCACACTCCAAACCAACAGGGTTTATAATAAAGTGTTTCATTGGAATAAGCAGATGTGAGGGGACAGCCAAGCGTCATTGCTCTTGAGCAGTGAGTGTTGTCCACTCGCAGTGGGAAGCCCCCGTGTCCCACCCCACCACCGCTGCTTACTCGCATGAAAACAAACTTACTTCTCTTGTTTACAGCACTTTTACTTGGCATGTTCATTTTTTAAATTGAACCACAGTACTTGAGGGTGAAGAGTTGCGTGCTGCTCACATATAGATGTGTCCACTTGCTCCGCTATGGCCTGCAGGCCGCTGATTTCCTCCTCCGCCTGAAATTTCTTTGCGATATTCCGTAGTAACAGTGGGTATCGTGTTAGCCTCTGCAGCGGCGCCACCAGCAAGTCCCGCAGCTGCAGCCTCCGACACTGCTCGTTCCTCTCGCACCACTGGAGAGAGAAGAAGAGGGAGGAAGCGCTGGGTGAGAAAGGGGCTGTTGAAGGGGAAAGGGAAGGTCAGAGGGGGTGACAGAGCACGAAGAGGAGGGGGATGGGCGGTGAAAAAGCCTTTGAAGAGACATGATATCTGAAAGTGAGATACAAGAAAAGCCCTTACAGCTTCGTGAGTACGGAGGAAAGAGAAGGAAAGGTTACACGAGGGACAGAGTCATCGTTGTCATTCATCTCTTTGTCAGGCCGTCATGTCAACAAAACATGTCGTTTACTGTGTGGGCAGCAATGTTGTTTTGCGTCCCATCTCATGCTTGGCACAGTTTGGAGAGTCCTCCCCCGTACCTTCACATAAGATCCGAAATCCTCTCTGGGCTTCAGGTTGTCCAGATACAGCAGAGCCGTGGAGTAGTTGAGGCAGTACTTCTGCAGGCAGTGGCAGATGCTCTCTTCGAAAGCCTGCCAGCACACAGGTGGATCACACACAGTGCAGGTCATGTCAGCTGTTAGGCCTCCGATAAGTATGTCATAAAAAGCAAGAGGAAGAAAAACCAAGGTACAAGCACACAAAATATTTTTTACTTGAATCAGGCCAACAGACACAGACACTTGTAGCAGACAACGCCACTGTAAGCTGCGCAAACACAAAGCAAACGGGGAAAAAAAGCTACAACACTAAATAAATTATTCATCATAATTGCAGTGCCATGCAGTTGTCTGCTGTAGCATTTCACTAACAATTCAATTCAAATTTCTTTATTTCTCCCAGGGGGGCAATTTGAGAGCGCAGAGAGAGTAGTTTAACACCGATTAATATGAACGCGTTTAAAAACACATCTGTTATCTAATAATGAACACTATGGTGCAACATTGCTTAACAGCTGGATTAGCGACAGTACACAAATGAAGGCAGTTAAATTATAAGTTGAATGAACATAGTAAATAAATAAACCATTGGCAGTCCAGCAGTGTGTGTGGAGGTGATGGGTGGGTGGAATTCATGTTTTTTAGATACATTCACAACCCTTGAATCATATTAATTTGACAGTAGGGTGTACAACAACTCAAATTAGCACAATGTTTGATTATTGATAACATTTAAATCAACAGAACTAAATATCCAGCTGCTTTTATTAGTCTGTGATTGAAAACTGAGTTGTGTTTTGTCCTTGCTAAGATAGAAGTGTGTGTGTGTGTGCGTGTGTGCGTGCGTGCGTGCGCGCGTGCGTGTGTGTGAGTCACACTTGCCTTGCTCAGCAGCTGCAGCAGAGTGGGCCCGTCACCCTCAGTAATCTCCAACATGTCCTTGATGACGCGGAGGAGGTTGTTCAGGAAACCAAAGCTCACCTGCAGCACAGTGACACAGTGTCAAGTATCCCTACACAAATACACAACTCACAGAGCTCAGCCACTTTCAACATGGCAACAACAGAAAAGAATTATATATAATAAAAAAAAAAGAGTCAAAACCAGTCATGCTACAGTAAAGTATTTGCTGAAAATTTTGCAATTTTTTTCATTTTGTTTCTCTTAAAGTCTTCAACACAACACTTTAGCGCACGATTGACAACAACAAACAAACACTGCTGTCCCCCACATGTACACCTGCTTTCCACCACTTTCTTTAATTGTGCCAGCAATGATCAAACCTGGTAAATGGGTGAATTAACGAATGAAAGAAAATCGACTGATTCACAGTCATCGCATCAGTCTCACAAGAATAACTTGAATCGTGTTCTTTTGGTTTGGCGCGCCTACTAATGTTTTCTTCTCAATTCTTCCTTGGTGTCAGAGCTTATCTTATATCGCCTGCCTGTAACTCATTGTCACTGCTTGCATGCCAAGGGAGGGACACTCCTTTAGAGAGTGAATGAGTCCTTCCTGGCTAAATAAAGTCGCATCATAAAACATTCATCATCTCATTACTCTGGCAATTTGTCAAGAAAAATTACAGCTAATTTTTTTTTTTTTTTTTTTTTTTGCCTGTAATTATTTTAGCCGGCCCTAGGAACTGCATATTTGCGTTGTATCTCACCAGGCAAAGCTCATTAAGATTTGCAAACAGCCTCCAGGATTCCACGTCAGCCAGGCAGTTCCTCGTCTGCAGGTTTGTCAGTGTAGCCAAAAACACCTGAATGCAAACAAGTCAGAGACAAGAGTCGGCTCAGGCTATCTGTTGTGCTGCCGTTAAATATGTGATCCATTGCTGAAAAGCAGAAAAAATATACAAGAGAATAGAAAAACCAGATACTGTTTGTTTGTTTGTTTGTTTTTGTCTTGTACAGCACTGAGGCTGCAGTGTTTGGTCCTATGTCGGGAATTGTCGGGAATTGTGTAAAATTTATGAAAAGCTAAAATTAAAAATTAAAAAAAAAAGAAGGAAAACCAGATACTTTCAATTGACCCTAAAGGACAATCCAATGAGAAGATAAACGACACAAAGCAGCAGGTGTTAGGTTTCATTTGGGTTTAGTCGATTTGATTTGTGTGTGTTTGCGTGTGTGTGTGTGTGTGTGCGTGTGTGTGTGTGTGTAAGTGTGCACATGCGCAGAGGCATTGTGCAGACAGCGTCACCTCTTTGAGCACCATGAGCTGGTCCAGGAAATAAACACACTCGCTGGTGAAGAGTTCCCAAATGGCCTCTTGTCTTTTGAAGCCCCGAGGGTCAGAGGTGGCGCTCACCTGGGAAGACTGGTCCTGCAGGAACTCTGCAAGGGTGTAGTCCTGCACACACACATGCACGCACGCACACACAGCCACACACAGAAGGACAATAACTGATATGTATGAAAGAGTACCTAAGGAAGACACAAATAGGGAAGAATGCAACAATCATTTTCTGATTTGTATAGTAAGTGCACACCCTGTAAAGCTTCTCCCAACATACTGATGATGAACTCAAGCATGTGCACTGTTTATGTTTGTGCGCCGGGTGGACATGACTGGTGACAGCCTCGAAATTCTGGTTCTTGCCCCAGTTGTGCTTTTAACTGCCGTTCTGTTATTTCTGGGTTGCTCATTAAACAATGAACTCTATTTGCACTGGAAATCTGGATCTCTTAGTTATTCCGACTCCGAATTTGCTTGGATTAAACATCAGTTGGAGCAGAAGGAGCAGCACGCTTTAACAATGACAGTGTAATTCGTCGGGTGCTGCTTTTTGCGCCTGCCAGTGTTCAGTGTTTCTCACCTTATACTTCTGCAGGTCAGGGTTTCTCCAGTCTTGGATCTGTGCTGTTGAGAGAAATTTCTCGATATCTGACACTGTGCCGGTGTGCAACTTCCCTTTAGTCTGAAAGATACAGAAACATCAGGCGAGTTTTGAAGAAGTTTAGAATGACGGGTGTGTAACAACGGACGTGAATATGTGTTCAAATCCAGTGTTATACAATCAAAACTGAATTATTAAATTTGGATCAAGTTTTGCATTTCAAGTATTGACTAATTATAACCACCAAAAAGGATAAGAGGAACCACATTAATCTGCTTGGGGAAGTGGGCCAGAGAACAAAGTCCAAACCAACAGCCGACTGCTAAATCAAAGTACAGCAAGACAAGGCACAAGCACACGAGCAGCGGAAGACAAACAGCACACGTACCGTACTGCGTCTTGAAAATGGCCACTTTGACTTCTTTGTGTCTGTAAACATAAGAAATTTAAAAAAAAACTGACGATAAAATACATGATCAAGACAAGAAGGACTGCTGTCCAACAGGGGGGATTAGAAGCAAACAATCAAAACAGTGTGTTAGGATCAAAACTGGTGAAATTGAGGGCACGACTCTAAGAAAGCACAAATAAGTATTTTTGGTCATGTGACTGATTCTATTCGCTAGACAGGATTTTTACTTCACCTCATCACTCTGAAGTGAATGTTTCTGGCTTTTTTTCTGGTTTCCATGCAGCTACTGGTTCATTAAGCCTCCCCGCTGGCACTACTGTGGCTGAGGCTGGCGGCATTGTGGTTTCGGGATGTCTATCTGTCTATAAATCCATCCCTTTCTTGTGATTACGATATTCTCAAGAATGCTGGAGGGAAAGTTTTCAAATTGGGCATAAATGTAGACTGAGGTTGAAGGATGAACTGCTTAAACTTTGGTGGTCAAAATGTCAAGGTCACTGGACCTCACAAAACACATTCTGGCCATAAGTCTAAATATTATGTGCTGATTAGAAACTGATATGACATAACATTTTGTATCTTAATGGTCAAAAGTCAGTTTGGGGGGTACTCTACCCATTCTCGTGAATATTTATGAAATTCCTGAATAGCATTTCTTCCAATTTAGTGCAAATGTCAATTAGTCAAGGCGTCTTGGGAGTTAAGTCATGCATTGATTGTGGCAATATTTTAGACAAGCATTTATAAGGATGAAATGAAGTGATTTTTTTTATTACACTAAACACATTTAATACAATTCAAAGTCTTCAATGTGTATATTATGGACAGGCATCCAACAGCGGGAAGGTAATTCTAGTTTTCTGGCAGCTAATAGCTAAGTGTTGAACATGAAGTAAGTAGAGCTTTCCCGCCAACGGGCTGCTGTCTAACAGAATTGCAAAGTAAAAGCGAGACTTGCAGGGAGCCGTTTTAGATGCTAATGGTTTCACTCATCTGCAGCAGTTAAGCAACATTTGCTACATTAAATAAAGTTGAGGCAAAACAATCTTTGATTTTGCTGACAGAATAAATTTCAGAGAATTCTGGCAGGATGTAGGCCAAAAGTGTGAAAAGGTACACAATAAACAACATTAGAGGCCATTTGGTAAACCCTTGAAATCATTTCCCCCTGTTCTGAAGAGCAAAAATGGTAGACTGCTGAGTCATGGATGACAGCTCATATTGCTCATAAAGATCTATTGATATGTTGACTGATACACTTTGGGTTATTTGAAAGCATCACTTGTCAGTGGGCGCATCACTGGCACTCGGCCCAGACAAAATGAGAAAAAATAAAGTATACCATAATCAATAATTTTACCAGAGAAGTTTGAACAGTTCAATATGTCAGCTGCTCCATTGGATACAAAAAGGTCTCCTGGTGAAACATCCAATCCGGGTAAGCTGACCACCACAGAGCTCCGCCTTCTTTCTTGCAGCCTGAGGTAGACAGGTAAGCGCCATTAGCTTTCCCTTTCAATTTTAGATAAAAAAAACAAACATACAAAGGCGTAAACCGTTACTGTTGAAGTGTACGTGCACTGATGTACTGTAATCCAGACAGGCAGAAAAGACTTACAGTACGACGCAGGAAAAAAGCAGAATTCCATTGTGTCACTCTGAATGGTTGAAATACCACACGCATCGTTCGGCACATCTGCGACTATCATTAGTAACAGACATCATGAAGGATAAGAGTTACATGTCGGGGTCCTGCATGGACACCCGCTGATTAATGGCTCGGCCTGGTTTGTGAAGAGACGTGAGATGTCAGTAGGTGCCAGTCGCAGGCCTCTGGGTCTCCTTCCATAGTTTGTAAGCAAAGCACGGCTGCAGCTGGAAAAACACCGGCCTGCCTTGTGGCCTCAGGCAAAACTCAACCTGCTACTGTTCTCGGGCATTTTGACTCTGCTGGTACACTTGCAAGTTACAGTTGCGAGTAAAAATGAGTATTAAGGTGTTGAAATTCAGAAAAACTAACTTTTGTTTTGGGCTTAGGGTTGATAATAAGCATCCAGACTAAATTTTTTGATTGTATGTGACTGTATTTAGTTGTTAAAAGAAAAACTCAACTGCTCAATTCCATTGCGTGACTCAATGAAACTAGAATGAGACGTTTCGACAACTGCCGTCAACCGTAAACGGTGCAAAGACTAAAATGATAATTCCTGTCATTTTATACGGCTGCAGTTAGCAGGAATAAACTACGCGGCAACCAGACAGGCTGGTTTTGCCAACGGTAACGTTCCATTTCAGCGCGCTGACACTGACTGACAGCTGGTCACTGACCCAAGTCAGCCCGCTGTGGTTTCACTTCCAACGTTTTTCAGGGTCGTGAAGTCAAAAAGGAGAAGTTCAGAGGTCAGAGCAAGGTGTAGAAGGAACTGAGAAAAGGAGAACTCCATTGTTGTGAATTCCATGACACACCAGCTGTTCACTGTAAACACATCCTCAATGCATCAACTCAAATAAACATATTGCCATAAAAAAGACAATAACAAGACAATGAGCCACGGCAGAAGTACAAGCAGGGGGAACAATTATAAACAATACATGGATGTTGGTATTTACTCGTAACGGCATCAATTATAGGTAGTAACTGTGAACAGTAAAACCAATCGTAGTGGCGGCAGCAGCAGCACCTGAGCACAGTGGAGGATATGTGGCTGGCAGGATGCAAGAAAGGCACAACAACTCCCCTAAACCAGGTCAGTGCCTCTGTGCACTTCATTCCGAAGCATCCTCACAATGACATCCTGTTGCTTTGTGATCACTCAGAAAGCTCCCTCTCTGACAGGCCGGCCGCCACCAGGACCACTCGGACAAAATGGGCGCTTTGTTCGCGCACAACAAGAGAAATAATGATGCTCAAAAACAAAACTGTCCTCGCCGATGGCTCGCAGGCACCGGTCACTGTAAGAGGCACAGTGCCAGGGTGCAATTACAGGGACAATAGCTGCCTAATTATCCAGTGAGGGGAAGAGCTCTGCACCCCATCGGGGGGGGGGGGGGGGGGGGGGGGGGGGGGGGAAAGAAAAAATGGGGGGGGGGTGGGTGGGGGGGGGGGGGGGGGGGGGGGGGGGGGGGGGTGGGGGTGGGGTGTGGGGTGGGGGGGGGGGGGGGGGAAAAAAACTCCCCCCCCCCCCCC